>QKQZ01019349.1:0-46660 GCA_003595255.1 Solenopsis fugax
TTAGGCGGATGATTATTATGTTCGGAGATAATAGTTACGGTATTGTCGTTATTAATTATCGCCAATCCGTAACAACCTCGAGTCCGCCGATTCGAACATCTATATGTGCCATCACGTCTGTCAATATGATACGTGTAGCCATTATAAAAATATATGAAACTATTTTTTGCCTTTCCCGGATAGCGCGGATTGCGCGGGTGCGCGGATTGCGCGGTTGGCGGATTGCGCGAGCGCGGATAAAGAGACGTCTAAAAAACGCTTAAATATGACGTCTAATAAGACGTCTTTTTGGATTTCATATATCGAAAAATAAGACGTCTTTAGTATGTCTTTTAAACGTCATAAATCGGAAAATAAGACGTCTTTAGGTTGTCTTATNGAATTTTCTTCTTCTCAATTATGTATATTGGCCTACCTTACACCGAGCACTTAATATACGTATTAACTAATTAACTTTCTATTAAATTATCTTAATTTCGACGATGCATGTAAATGTGTACATAATATATTTAATTAATTTTCTTAATTTATATTGTACCAGCTTAATATACTATTTTTTAAATTTATAGCCGAAATTAAGATAATTTAATAGAAAATTATTAGTTAGTACGCGTATCAAGTGCTCGGTGTAAACTAGACCTTGTGCACTTGATATGCTCGTACCAATTAGTAACTTTCTATTAAATTGTCTTATTTTTGACGATGCGTGTATATATGATACGTATATTTAATTATCTTGATTCATATTGTACCAGTTTAATATAAGGGAGAGTGGGATAAATCGGAACTGTGTTCCAAATCGGACCTTTTTAATTTAAATGAATACGGTTAAGCAGATTTGCGTGCCATTTATAATGTAAAGTCCTTATAAGACTCCGAACATGTGACAGCAGTTTGACAGTTCTCTGTCATAACATTCACAGAATAGACGCGAATATGTATTTTCAGTCATCGTGCGAAAATTAAAAAAAAAAATCCTTGTAAATTATTATTTAAAAGATGTTAAAAATTTGAAAGATAATTGATTTAAGATAATTAAAACATGTAGAATTCAAAAATATCAAGCGTTTTGTGATCACTTTTGTAGTTTATTGTAAAGTTTGTTCCAAAGTTTAAAAGAACCCGTGTTCAAATCGGACCTACATATACTCGTGTATGCCATATGGAGGAAACCTTTTCACGATTTATGTTTGTTTCTTTTTTGGCTTTTTAGTAAAAAATGGGCCGCACTTATAAACGAAAAACGAAATACAAGTGCTTCAGCTTGCTGTTCTCGATATAAAAAATGTAAAAACATTAAGCCGACCAGATTTGGTCCAAGGAACATTAAATCGATAAAATATCATGAATCATCAGACTCAGATTAATTGAGTTTTTTTTAATTTCAATTCTAATAATANTTCGTCTTTAAGATAAAATTTTAGATGACTTTAAAATGTCATATTAAGGATAATTTTAGCCGAGACTCGAACCATATTTAGTTGAGATTCGAACCACATTTCTTTCCACAATTATCTCCGGATTTATATTTGACAGCTACGAAAATTTGTTTTTAACTGCAGTCACGTGTTGGTGACATATCAATATCAAAATATAAGCCTGTTTTTTTTATAACTGAACTATAGTGTATATTTTCTCACATTTTCTGTACTTATTATAAAGTGAAATAGGTTATATATTTTGAAATTTGAATAAAAGTGAGAAGGAAAATTCTAATGCAATCCAATGCAACAATAAAAAAAAACAAACCCGATGATTCGACTATTCGAGTGAATTATCAAACATTGTAAAATCTCGCGTACATATACGTCCGACCGTTATTTGGATTCGCCCGTCGATCGAATTGATCGACGTCAGAATAAAACGATCGAAAAGCAGGGCGAGCGCGTCATCGTCACTGCTTAGCGCAGCAAGCTGCAGACCACAGTCATATCGAGATTATTTATTCATTTATTCACGGGGTGAATTCTAATTGGAAATTCACTAAAGAAGTAACTTACCTTCCCTAAAGATGAGCGATTTTGTTGTATCCGCGTTAGCGCATTAGAAGGTCCGCGGGGCGCGGAATCGCGTCGCGTACGTGCGTGTGTGCGTACATGCGTAAATAGAGATCATATGATCGTCTGAACTCCGAGGGAGCAGTCAGATCAGGCCAATTCGCTCAGCAGGAAGGAGCGAGATGCCGTCCCCGACGAACGAATCAGGCGATTCGTGTGTCTGAGGAAGCGCAACGATCTTGTTCCGCTTTGCGTTTCCACGACCGTCGTCGTATGTGGACGTCCGACCACATCAATGAACAATCCGTTGTCTTTGTCGTCGTCGTCTGTCTCGCGTCCTCCGATTCCACGGTGGATGTAACTCTGACGCGTCATGGCGAGCACAGCATCAGAAAACATCACCTGTGGTGGCTTCGTGTTTTTCAATAACTTTGATTCCGCAAATCTGGCCAAGGTGGAACCAGTCAAGGTACCGGAGACTTTTGAGAAAGGTAACACACTGATCGCCTGATGAAGAGGTGTCTGAACTAGATTGATCTTGCGTATTTGTATGTGTTATATTTGTATTAATCCTGGAGTACTACTGGGAGTGAATATTCATTCAAGTGCTAATTCAAGTTTAGTATAGTTTTTATTGTGAAAATTTGGCAGCTTAAAATAATATTTAATAAGATTTTGTTTATGTTAAAATAATTTTTAATTTAGTTATTCAAACACCTCGTAATCTATAAAGTAGAAAAAAAGTATAAACATTTTTTAATTATGTTAATGAATTTTCTCCTAGAACTATGTTAATGTGAAAAATATGAGTAGCACTCCAGGATTCATGTAAATGTTATTGAACTAGAGATTGCTTTTCTGTACTCATTAATTAAATTAATTGGTTTTATTTCAAGTGAATCTAAACATGTCCCAATGAGTACGATTGCCAATGTACTTCTTATGTAATGATACAATATCAGGTTTTACTATTTTTAGATGTCTATGAGATTGAAGGTAAATCGACCAATACTTCAAATTCCAAAGGCGCATTGGATTCAACGTACGAATTCAATCTGTGGACAAAGCACGATTGTCATGGCACACAATTTCAAAACAATCTCAGAACTTGGTTTTATTTCGGTGTCCAGTCTAGTCGTCCGAGCGTCGTGGTCAGATTTAACATAGTTAATTTAAACAAGCAAGTCAAGATGTTCAGTCAAGGGATGTGCCCAGTCTTTAAGATTGTGCCGGGACACTTACACTGGGAACGGATTCGCGAGAGACCTACGTACACTGTAATTATGCCATGCAGTTATAGGAATATCTAAGATTATAAATGTGTATGATAATATTGTGTGATAGATATGTATATATCAAAATATTTAACATTGCAGCTTGATCAGAGAGGGACCGATTTTACTTTATCGTTTCTTTATACCACTCCAGACAATTTGAAAGCTATTACTTACTTTGCCTTTACCTATCCATTCTCGTACACAGATTTACAAAATTATTTGAGAAGGATTGATGTGAGAATGGAAAAGAGAAGTATAATGTCTGCAGACGACATCTACTATCATAGAGAATGTGCAATAAAATCTCTGGAGGATCGTAGATTAGATATATTAACAATAAGCTCTTATCATAACATATCAACGGAGAGAGAAGATAGACTGAATAATATGTTCCCTGAAAAAAATGAGGAACGGCCTTGTAAATTTCGGGACAAGAAGGTATCGTGTGTTGATATTATAACATAAATTGAATTATTCTTAAAAGAGAAATCTATAGTTATTATATATGTATTTAGGTAATTTTTATTAGCGCCAGAGTTCACCCAGGTGAAACACCATCTAGCTTTGTTCTAAATGGTTTTCTTAATTTTTTACTAAATCGGGAAGATCAAATTGCTATAAATTTACGTCACCTATATGTGTTCAAATTGATACCGATGCTCAACCCGGATGGTGTTGCCAAAGGTCATTATCGAATGGACACTAAAGGAATAAATTTGAATAGAGTTTATCTGAATCCTTCTGAAGATCATCCTACGATATATGCCGCAACAAACTTAATAAAGTGAGCACCTATATTTCCAATTAAATACTTTGATACTTTATAATACGGTCAAATTCTACATGCTTTTCTTGTAGATATTATCACGAATCTTATCAACTATCGAGTGAACTAACTGACGACCTATCGAATATACATTTAGAAATTATGGACAGCAATGTAAGCACTATAAATTCGACTGCTTCGATAGAAGACGCTGTACGTGACACAACCACAAGACTGTTGCAACAAGTATGACAAAAATTCACAGAATTTTTTTAACATTTTGCTTCATATTACAAATGAGATTACGTGAACAGCTAAGGAATAAATGTTAATCCTCCTCAGACCACAAGATGATTTTTCGATTTTGAAAAATTTCGATTGATTCTGCTTCAAATTCGCATGTGTATAAAAGAAAGTAAAAAATGTTTCGGATCATATAATTGTACAATTGTATTCCTAATGTTGAAAGAATATACCAGAATTTTTTCAGATTTTTAAGAGTTCAAAAATTCTTTGAAAAACAATCCTCAACGACACAGGTAGTCTGATGAAATTCTAGGATAATCTGCAGAGGATTAATAATATATTTTACGTTGCGTGAAACTGCGATAGAGTATCCTTCTAAAATTATTATTTTTTTTTATAGGTAACATATATGTCATTAGACGAGAAGAACTGTGTTTTAGATAATAACGAGAAACATTTATTGACATTAGAACATTTGGATAGTGCAGCTATTGGTACTAATACTCACTTTATATAATAAAATATATTTTAAAAATATTTTCCGTAATTGTTACTCTATAATTTATAATGTATAGATGAAAGCGAGAGTCTATTTAAAGAAAGTGCTAAAAGTGGTAACGCCACGGAAGTCAGAAAAAGTGACAAGCTAATTTCCACAGCTGTTGATGTGGACGAAATACCAAAATCCTCGGAAAGTTCTGGGTTATATCTGTACATTGATCTTCACGGTCATGCTTCGAAGAAAGGCGTTTTCATGTATGGAAATCATTTTACTGACCCAGAAGATACTATTTCGTGTATGTTGCTACCCAAGGTGATGTCTATCAACAATCCACACTTTCATTTTACGTCATGCAATTTTGCGGAACGAAATATGTACATCATGTGAGTATGCCTACTGTTGTCAGAAATTTTATATATGTGTATATATATATATATGTGTGTGTGTGTGTGTGTGTGTGTGTGTGTGTGTGTGTATAATTTTGTATTAGTGGGACGTTAAATATCGAACGCTTTTATAGAGACAAACGAGATGGTATGTCCAGAGAAGGTTCGGGACGCGTAGCAGTATATAAGATGACTGGTCTACTACGCAGTTATACTTTAGAATGCAATTATAATTCTGGCCGTTTGGTAAATGCGATACCTGCTAGAATTCGCGATGGAGTGAATAAAACTACGAATCGTAGGTTTGTTCCTCCGAAATATACGCCGGCAGTATTTGAAGCGGTAAATATATTTTGCTTTTGACTTGTATTAAATCTTTTATTAAATGTATGTTTAGCAACTCGCTGCTAAAATATATATATCATTCGTAACATATAGGTTGGAGCAGCTTTAGGTCCTTCCATTCTCGATCTCACTGGGAACAATCCCAACAGCCGATTGCCAAATAGCCAATATCGCTCTTTAAGAGGAGTAAAATCTCATTTGAAACTAACATATGTGAGCAATCTCTCTGCGTCACCCAACAAGCCAGTGCGTAAGGTAAATTTCGATATAAATAATGAGAGTGACATTTGTAATGCTGATATAAGGCAGTGTTTATTATCATAATCATTTATTCTGTTCGGCGACTAATTTTATACGCTCTTTAGCATTAACACTGCAACCCATTAGTGCCTAATCCAACATAAATTCATGTGTGCATAACAAGGAAAGTGGGAGAGAGATTTTGTGTTTGCAAATCAAATTTGTGTGAATATCTCAAATTATATTGAAATTTTGGAATTTATATTCCAAACGATTTAATTTTTTATAAAATATATAATTGAAATATTTTATGACAATAATGATATTGCAATATATATATATTATATTGTTATATAAAAAATGCTCTATATAAAAAATATTGTAAAATCTATTGAACATAATTTTTCTCACACAATGGATCTTCCATATATAATTTAATCGTATATATTTACAAACAAGACAATAATATTCTATATACTTTTTTAGATAAATTTATTAAGATGTTCTTAATTATGTTACTTTTACAGAAAAGAATGTAAAATTTAATATTTATATAATTTGAATTATATACATGCTGTTTTTAATTTCATTGTATAAATGACTTGTTTAATGCTTACATAGTATACACCACAGTATGCACGCTATTTTTTTTTATATAGTTTTAAAATTAATTATAAATTAAAGAAACAAAGATGAAAATAGTTAAGTGAGACATATACTGCAAATGTCTTACATTATTCATTCATTTTATATTGTGGCTAATTCAGTAAAGTGTTTTTTAATTGTATATTAATGCTTTGTATTTGATATTTAATAATACCTATTTGTAAATAATTTTTAACACTATATTTTTCACCAATAATGTACGCAGTGCACTTATGCTCACATAATCTAATTTATGCAGCATCTTTTTAAAAGATACGAATTGCTATGAACAAAACGTTGATTACACAGACGATTATGGCTACGTTCGCTTTGATGCTCATAGTGTTTTAAACATCATTTCATTTTTGTTATTTATCATATATTAAACAAAAATAAATGATACAAGCGCTATAAGCACCCAAGCAAATAGCTTGTATTTAATGAATTATATCTATTTCTTTAGCGAAAGGCACGACGTGGAGATATAAGTGGTTAAGCCATTATATCTCTGGATGATGGAATTATTGAAGTGAGATATCGGGCAGTTTGTTGATTCAAATTTAAATATTACTCATCTTAACAATGTTATATACATATAAAACAAGTTTATAAATTTTACAAAAGTTTCATAAATTATAAATTATTTGGAATATGATTGTTATTTCCCGTTAAAATTCCATTAATACATTTATATCAAACAATAACGTAAAAGTATAAATTTACTAATGTTGGAGATTATTATATGAAGAATGTAACATATGTACAATCTTAATATTTCATGAAACAAGTAGATATTCACAAAGTCAAATATAAAGTAATGAACCTTGATTTCGGCAATAAACTTGAACAAATCACTCCCCAAAGTTTAGCATATTATATATAGAAGCTTCACAATGTATTGCACACGCGCTTGCACATCCTGTATTAATAAATATTACAGTTTTTTAGCGACCATTTATTTACCTTATTTTTATTTGATATCCCGGACATCCTGACCAATCAATCCTGACGAATGTGAGGTATAATTTAATACGAATTGTGCATCTGCAAGCAAATTAAATAGGCAGTGAACTATAACGTGGTAGAACGTGCAAGGAAAATCGACTCCGCGTCGAAAATTATCGTCCGTAAGTTTCAATTGCCAGCGAAACGTGTAGATGATGAATCTTGTACCTTAAAAATGTACTCTTCACAGCACTATAATATACGTTACATCAATAATATTCTCATTTGCTAAATTTGGTTTTAAAAAGATATGATAAATTCAAACCTGTCAAACAATATATACTTGTATCATCGGCAAAATAGTTTTAGTTGCGTTAGGCAATCTGCTATTTTTACTTATTTTTTAATTTTCTCCAAAGTTTTTATATATATAGATGCGCTTCATCTTTTTAAAAGTGTATGACACGTGCCACATTATATTCGATGTACCTAGCCGCGTGGGGTAAGTCATTATTTGCATAATAAATAATCATTACATATAATAATCGTGTAAATAATCGTAATTATAATAACGAAGATAATCGAATAAAATCAATTTCTCTCTCTCTCTCTCTCTCTCTCTCATACACGCACGCACACATATACACACACGTTTTATTTCTATGTGAGTGAGACATGGTTATTTTTGTGATTTTTCGCATCTCCTAGATTTACAATGTGCCTTTTATTTGCAGAATAACGAAAGCGACGTCACGCGGAACAGTGGCATTCTGAAGGAATTAGAAACGAGATTAAACGATGCAGTGACGGGTGCGAGGAATGTCATAAGAAACGAGAGCAATTTGATGAAGAAGTGCATCCTTCGCCGCGGCGCCTCTTTTTACACGGCGATGAAGAGGGTCAAGAGCAGTAAGAAACCTAGGCAGCCACTCGCGCGTCGCGCATTGAAGAATTGTGCCAGCAACGCGGAGAACAGCGCGATAATCTGTGCAATCAAATCCGATATAGAGACGAAACCATTTCTGAAGAGTATCGATCGCTATCGATCGAACAAATCTAATGCAGGATCAACGATCAACAATGTCCTCGAACCGCGTGAATTAAGCACGAATAAGAAGCCAACGGTAACGAACAGTTCGGCGAAGATGCGCGTCTCCTCCGAAGAAACAGCGGCGGTGAGGCATGGTGCGAAGAGATTGAAAATTATCTCGTCTCTGAGGACGTCCAAGCCTCTTCCCGAGATTGGAGAATCATCCTATGTCGCCGAGGAAACCAGCACGAAAGTATTTTCAAAGATACCGCGTACTTGCGATAAGCAGAGCGTCAAGGGAGCGTGTGACAGAGCCAGAATTGCTGGATGTATAAAACCGAGTGAGTCTTCCAGACTGAAAAAAATAAACAAGACTATTAAGGAGAGTTCTGTACTTGATGAAAGCTCAAAGCAAAATCCTAAATGAGCTCAGCTAGAATATTAAAAATGAGTTCACAAGTTTTACTATATATATTAAAAATGAGTTACTAATTCAAGGGACATAGGAAATCAACGCTGCCATTGATTTCCTGTATCTCTTTTCAGAGAGATATTTTATATACGTAGTATATGCAGAATGTCCAATAAATTGTAATATAATCGACGAGAAGATGAATAAAAGATTTACATGGCACATTTGACACATCCTGCATATAATATGTGAAATATTAATATTAAATTATATCTTCTATTTGTATTATTTCGTGATATACAACATGATATGTGATATAACGTGTATTCTATCATAAACACTGTTTCTGATTTTTTGCGAAGTGATACGTTGCCTCTTTGATCAAGAAGCAAAAACTTAAGTCATAAAATAATAATATACATATTACGTTACTATACATATATATATATTATTGCATATTAGATGCATGTATAAAATACCGTTCAGATTTTGATTATATGCCGATATTTATTATTTATATACATAGAGTTCTTTAATCTTTGCGATTAATATGTGTTTATTTTTGAAACTCGTGGTCGATTTAAAAATGTTATTAGCTAAAGTTATTTGTATTCTGAGAATAGGAACCTTTTACCAAAACTATACAACTATGAGATTGCTTTTCATAAATTTACAACTCTTTTTTTTCTTTTAATTGAAATATATTTCTCTTTAAATTATGTTTTCTTGGATAAAAGTTTCAAAGATAATCGCATATATCCATTTCTACTAATGTAACTGTAAGAAAAAAGTTAACTTCTCAACTTGATTAAATTTCTTCAGTTACTATTTATATATTTAACTAGATAAATATTTGAACTGAAGAAATTTAAGTTGAAAAATTTAATCGAGTTAATAACTTTTTTTTCTCAGTGTAAATTAACTTTAATAGATCTCGGTTTAATTTGAAGTGTAAGTTAAACCGAGATCTATTAAAGTTAATCTAAATTGGTAGAAATGGACACACAAATAGAGGGATAATTGTTCCGTAAATTAGTATTCTGTTATTTGAATATATAACTGTTGTGTTTTTTGTGTCCCTCATCTCATAATTCTCCGCACACATGTACGAAGTAGAAGTTGTTATGTTATTTGTGAGCAAAATTTCTTCGTTGAAAAAATAAAAGATAATATATACTAAGATAAACCTGTACTTTACTGCGATACGTTTTTACAATTCATAGGGCCGAGATTATGAGATTAGTCCAATAATTTCAATTATAGTGAACAATTGACAAAAATAAATTGATAACGAAAGGCTGCTTAAATAAAAAAGAAAAAACGGAATTTTACGCAAGAAGAGTTCCAGAGAGTTCACTGTTGTGTTTTTGCAAAAATTCAACAGCTTCATGCGTCATCATTTCGATCACTAAATATTGTAAATTTTGAAAATTTAACTCTATCTGTGGATGCGATTAGCTCCATGTTCCAGCTCCAGTTTAAAGTAAATAAATACAATGCGCCTGCGCGAGTTTTTGAGGACGGAGCAGGGCAGGCAACTTTCAAAAATTTCAGGCGCGAGCGCACGTTTGAAACTATTTGAAACGCGCAACTTTACGAGTTTCAAGAAATTTCGCCTTTCCACAGTTTCCACCTCATCTTTTTCACTTTAGCTAAGTTCAGATTCAGCGCAACTTTCCGACGTCTTCGCGTCATTGACCGCGGTGAATTTCACATTGGAGTGAAGAGTCCCGAGCTTCCGAGAGTTCCGAGTTCCGAGTCTCAACGTCGGCGTCTGGAGCGGTGTATGCGTCACTTACGTCACATCCAGCTTTCATGATCTGTCGTGATCGAAACGGGGAACGGGGGAAACCAGGGAAAACGGTCGGAGATTATCGGGTTGACCAGGGTTGACGATCAAAATCGCGAGGTTGATCCGGAGACCGCAAACGTGAGGCTACAATTCCTGACGGAATGGCTGTCGCGAGGTGGTGCGTCGCGACGTGCACGTTTCTGGCGGTACTCTCGTTGTTGGTGGAGACAGGTGAGGTTAACACAACGACGCGCTTTGGGCGGGGCATATCATCCTCTTTTCGTTATTCCTCCGTAGTTGTCGCATTTTAAGCGCGACTACGAGAAACAAATCTTCCGACAGGTACCGCAGAAAAGTCAAGTGGCATCGGAGTCAGGAATATTAAGATACTGACTTTTTCGGGAGGAAAAGTTGTACTCACTTCGAATATCGCTCTATATAACTGACATCAGATTTTAGAAATATACAATTTTGTGTGAAGTAAATACAACACATATACCGAGAAAAAAATCTTTCAACTTGATTTAATCAAGTTGAAAAATTTAGTTAACAACTTTGTTTTTCGCAGTGTGTAGAATAAAAACAAATTTGTAGAAGGCGCTTTGGGAAAATTGATGGAAAATCGATAACATTCTCTTTCTGTTTTGCATAATATTATAAAATATGTAGCGTTTGTACCATTTGTTCTCTCCATTTGATGCACGATGAAGCAATGGGATCATACAAGCTGATGTTACCTTCTCTTTCATGTGATTTGACAGAATATTTTTATTCAGGATACAGTATACGGTGCTACCAATGTAACAGCGTCAACAGCTCGCACCCATTTCAGTGTAATGAAGTCTTGACAAGCGACAATGATATTGAATCTGAGCCATGCGACGATGTTTACGGAGCGCAGTATTGTGTCAAGCATATAGGCCGTTTCGAGGGTAAACAACAACGAAGACATTTTGTATAGCCCTTGTTTGGGAGAATAACACAGTGGCAACATGGGGAAACGTTGTACTAACTTTTCTAGCAATCTTGCTTCATACACAGAGATTAATCGAACATGCTGGCGATTCTGCATTAAACAATCTAATTCTTTCCAGACCTTCTCAACCTGCTGAAACATATTTATACATTTGAGATATTGGAATGCATTCGTAAACAAATTGAATTATTTGTATAAGCAATTTTTTAATATATATGCCACTTATTTGTCACAACAACACAAGCCACAAGATAAAATTTTCAGTTTGAATGTTTTGAATCAATAAAATTGTATAATATCATTTTTAAATGTAATTTTAATATAACAATTGGATTTGATTGTACTGAGAGGAACAAAAATATTTGCTCTTTATTCAGTGTATTTCTTATCAGAATTCCCTTTTTTTGCAGACAACTCAAAAATGACAATTTTTAAGTTATCTCATTGTAGCAAATGAATGATATATGCTTATCATTTTATGTTACAAAAATAAAATAAATTGCATTCCAGTGATCTTTCATGTTGCAAAAAATCCATTTACTAACTACAGCCCTATTTTTTATCATTGTAGTAGGTCATTTTTAAGGACGTATATCTATATAAGAGTTCCTTCATAATTATTGTTTTATGACTTATTGGGAAACTTGTGTAACATCTATCGCCATATAGTTTTGATTAGAAATATAATTATTGCTTTTTTAATTAAGCGATGACCTTGGATTGCTATCAGTGCACATCGGCGGATGAATGGAAATGCATGGATAGCGAATTGGTTAAAAATTTCTTGGTGCCGACAAATTGTAGTCACGTGTATGGGGCGCGTTATTGCATCAAATCGATCGGCCGTTTTGGAGGTTTTTATATCAAGATTGTGTTTTTTTTATCGTCGAGTGTGCATGTGTTTCTACCTAAATTATTCACTTATATTTTTTCGGCCTTTGAAATTATTTTAGCCAAAAAAATCTTTTGAAAATGTATGTTAATTATTTTCATAAAGATATAAAAAAAATGTATCTGCACGTCATGGGTATCACGCTTTTTTATCGATTAAACGTATATATGCACAACATATAGGAATCCGCTTTTCACTCATTCTCGAAATTAACTTTCAAATCTAGACTAACAAATCTAAAAGACACACGCTTTAATAAACAAACTTCTAGAGCAATTGCATATCTCAAAATACAATAAATTACAAGTTTATCAAGTCTCTAGTTAAGCATATAGTATTATTTAGAACAAATGTAGTGCATAACTAATATTGTACCTCTGGAAACAGGTGGTATCGGCACAAAACGATTTTGCTCGTCCGTGCACATGGGGGACTATTGCGACTTCGTAAAACAGCCGGGTGACAAGCTGACCTATCGCACTTGTGTATTCACATGTTCCGACGACGGATGCAACTCAGCGATATCTTCCGTGCCGAATGCAATATATACATGGATCATGCCAGCGAGTTTAGTGGTAGCTTGGAAAAAGCTGTTTCACAGGTAGAAGCTTCTCCGAGAGCCTTGACAATTAAGTTAAGTCTGACAAATTTATTATTCATTGTTGTCAATGAATCTCGCGCCTTTTTCTAAGTCTCTTTAAACCTAAACATCTAAGTATCAAATTAAATTTTAATTAATTTTTGAACACTGCCAATTTCGAACATCACAGGATTTTTATAAATGGTATTTATAAATATGAGATAGTTTTTATCAATATGAAAAAACGTCACGATTAATCTTACATCAGATTTTTTTATAATTTTGTCTTATAATGGGATTGTTTTATCTTTAATTGAAAGATTTGAAATCTTTCATCTCCGTCCACTTCTTCTATTTTAAAAATGTATTTTTATATAGGAATATGCTAACAATTTGTTGACATTCAGTCATGTCAAACCAGATTTCAAAAAGTATCATTGTTTTAGGATTCTCTTTTCTTATATACTTTTTAATATATTTTTATTACATGATTAGAAATCGATTTTATTATTTTTAGGACAATAGCATATTTGTATATTTTATTATATATTTAATATTTTTGTATATTTCATATATTTAATGATGTAACAGACTATTTTTAACAAAACTAAAGTAAGAAGTACATCCGTCCATTTGACTCATAAATAGAAAATTCTAAAAGAGCATTGTATAATAAGATACACTTATATAATGTATCAGAGAGATACATATATTACACTTTTTTATCTTTGCTATGTACCAGTATAATGCATAGAATTAAATTGATTACTATGCGCAAATTTCAAATTAGACAATATATTTGCTTATATATTAATAAATAATAATACGTTTTATATACACAATTTTATGACTTTTTCCTTTTATTTTTATTGAGATCCCTGCTTGCCATATATCACACATACAGTATCTTCCTTGTCCTTGTACATAGATCTCTCTAACAGGCATACACGCTGACAATAAATTGGCCTGCAATCTGCGAGATAATGACGCTCTTTGGTATTTTTCTATTTAGTGTACGGTATTATATGGTTGGATCTCGATAATATATTTAATTGACATGTATAAATATTACATATAAATCACGATACAGGCATATTGCGTCACGACACTGCATCAAAAGTAAATTCATAAATCGTAGCGAAATTTATATAAATTTGTTACATCTATCACGAAAACAAATTGATCTTCTTGTAAGTATCATAGAAATTGCTTCCAATATGAGTACCGAAAATATACCTACAAACTATCTCGCAATATGTATTTTACTGCCTATAAAATGCACTGTCTAATACAACACGTGCAACCTCATGCTCTTGAGGAAGTTGCATATCTAAAAAAGTTTTAATGAAATATATCTTATTTACGATTAATTAAAGCTAATAATGATTACAAAGTAAACTAGTAGAGAAAGACTAGGGAATGCTACGTCACATGTATCAATGTTTCAGGTTTTATCCTCGTTATATTTTGCTAATAATTCATGCTCGCAAGCACGATATGTGATAATGTAGCATCCAGGTACTATATGTATTTATCCAAGGTATAATTGCACAATTGTATGAAAAATACGTATATAAACGTAAATGTATATATAAATTACACGATTTGATTACTGTTATTAAGCAGAAATATAATTCTGTATGTGATTCTCAGAACTACAAGGCTAATGCTAAAAAATATAAGTTCTAACACATTTGCTATCGTATCTCCTTTAAGTTGGCTCAGGTGAATTAAATCGACCTTAAGTCGCGATAAACGTTGCGTTTCTTAAAAATAAAGGTACATGTACTGTTTGTATCATATCATTGAAATTATACATTGCTCAATGATCTTGTTAGTCGCACGTTATGTGCGTACTGTGCATTTATTGTATAAAAAGGAATTTTACGTTTTTTTTTATATTTTTATTAATTGCGACATTTATTAGGTATCATCACTGCATAGATTTGGAGATCTTATTGCCATCGACATCACGGCAGTGGATGGCAGTGAAAAATGTATGCGATAGCAAAATGCTTAATATATTAATACGCTAGTCCACTCGCACATATAGCAGCTTTGTAGAGCATATTATAATTGACAACAAAATTTATTTTACATGTTGTGCAAAAATAGATTTATACTACAAATAGAAGCAATAATAATGAATATGATAATATGCAAAGAAATATCTGTCTTCCGAAATATCTATATTTCTAATGATGAAGTAATATATTAAATAATATATTAGTTAAGTAACTAATAAACATGAGAAACAGCAATAGAAAAAATAAACAATTAACAGACTAGTACTAACATACTGTTTTCAAAAAAGTAAAATGTCATTTAACTGATAACATCATGAAAATTATCTTTATGCTGCCATTTGTTTAGAAGTATTGTGCTTCTCTTAACTTTTTAATATCCAACTTACGCATCTAAATGTGTGCGTGAACAGGTACAATTTTCATATACAAATGCAGCCTACGTTTTCTGTTTCCTCTTGTGATAATTTTATTCTACATAAAAATTGTAGATATTCTAAGAAAAATTGGTAAAAATTGTTCTTGTGCGAGTATTCCTTTGTGCATGAATATGACAAAGCTAAAATCTTCTAAGCGTGTTAGTACAAAGTTTTCGTAAGCTTAGGCTCTTTACAATTATTAGCGGTGCGCAAATACTCTATAAACTTTAAGTATTGATTGCTAATCACGTGTAGCAGTAAAGCTGCAAGAGTTTTATTCGAAGCCGATATTGAAGTGAGTTTGTAAACTTTATTGACGCTGCAGTTTTCGTATTTGGTCCTCTAACTCCTTAACACGCAGTTGGCTATTAGCAAGCTGTCGTCGTACCAGTCTCAATTCGTCAGTTTGACGAGCGAATGCCAAACGAAGTTCTGCTTCATTGTTCGGAACATCCACAGTCTCCATAACTTTATTGTCATTAAGCGAAGATGATATAATATTTTTCTGATAGAAAAAATTCATTTTAAATTAATATTAAGTATATAAAAAATTTTTTTCACGATATAATGTACATGTGTTACGCGTGTACCTGTATAGCGACATTTCCAAACTTCTGCTGAAGTTGTTGAAATTTTGTGCTTTGATTGCTGGATGTCTTTTGACTCTTTTCCGACATGTCGTGTAATTCCACCGGTCTGTAATCCGGTATCGTTTCCGTAGACAAGAACGCAAATTTCTTTTTGTTATTTAGATCGGTGGCAGCAGGCAATTGCGGTGGCTTATATACTCGTGGCTTATGCGTAGAAATGCTTCCACCTGATAAATAGCATGATATGTATTAACATGACTTTGACAGAATTTTATTATATATCATTAATGGAAAACAAGTAAAAAATAAAGTAAAAAATAATTCGCTTGAAGAAAATCTAAATAATGTTTCGGTCGGATGGTCCAATATTCGCAATGTATAATTACAGTGTAAAAATATAGTACCTGTTTTGAGAGAGATTAAAATTGGCGGACTATTCATGCCGCTGACCCAGTCTCTAGCCGATAGTGCGGGACATGTTCCAATTGTATCAGGATACAAATCTTCTTGAAATTGATCACTCTATAACACACAACGTAATTTTTTTTTAATACGCAATTCCAAAGAAAATTTTGTGAAGAGTTTAAAAAATTGGGCATGTAAACTTGCCTTCCGTGGTACTATCATTGAGATCGGCTCACACATTCCACGAGTCGCATGTAACTTGTAAAATCTGAATACTTCACATAAAGAGGTAGTAATGCCTCTTTTCGGCATTACTCCCAACCCTCTCTGAGGATTTCCAGATATAAATTGACTGAGATAATGCATCCAAGGTGCTTCGTTAACTACCTCGTAATATCGAATGTTGCCATCACCCTGCAAGAAACAAAGACACAGTAAGCTTTAAATAGTTCACGTTATACCATGTCATGCTGTCCATTCTTACCTTTCCGGCTAAGAACACCATATTAGTGTCATTATCGTAAAATGGAAAAACCACTCCGCTCGATGAATCTATCGTCTCGCACGTTAATGGAACAGTTAGGTCATGTTGACTCCATATCGCATATTGTCGGTCTGAGTGTCTGCTAAATCCAGTAGTCAAAAGACGTCCGGAACTACCAAGGAATACTACCTTGCTTGCTTTTGTGCCGGCGTGACATATCCCTTCCTGTTAAAATTAAAGTTTAAATGTAAAATTTAATAAAAAGAAAATATAATTTTTAGCAGAGAGATGATTATATATTTTTTAGGGATGTTTATGTATGTTTTAGGGATAATGTTTTGTCTTTCGAAAAGATTTATAATTCCTACAATATTTTGCACCGAGATTAACTAGCCTAATGAAAAATATAGCAACGCTGTTTTAAACTTTAATCTATGTAATTTGTTTCAAAGATAACTTTCTTTGATTTTATTCTGTAATTTTATTTAAAAATTTTTTTCTTTATTTACAGTTCTACAGGATATTCAAAATGACATTCGAGACTTATATAAAATTAAATAGATGCATTTATAATCGTAAATTTGAACGATTCCTTACCGAAACTACGATACCGGACCTCGGCTCAAAGACGCGCAATTTCTTGTCCTTGCAAGTAGTCGCCAACAAGCTGCCATCGCGATTTAGGGACATGCTATAAATCACATCGGGATGCCTATCGATGACGCTCACTGCCTCACATCTATTTACATCCCATACAATAACGAGATGATCGAAGCCTGCACTGAAGAGCACGTTCTCCGCTACTGGATGCCACTCGATATAAGCAACGCGACGCTTGTGCCCTTGTAACTCCACCAGCCACTCGGTCAAGTTCCTTGACAATCCGCCATCGGGTACATGCCATAATTTTATCTAAATATAAAGATTCGAATCATTGTAATCCCATTTACTTTCAATCTAGAATGCTACTCATATGTTTTGCTTACATTGACATTACTCAGGGTAAAAGTTCACCCACATACCTAAGAATACTTTTTTATATTAGTGTTTAATCTTGTAATTTTATAGGTTGCAAGGTGTCTGAATAATTAAATTAACACTTTTAATGTAAAAAATCTTATTAAATGTTATTTTAAGTTGTCATAATTTTAATAACAAAAACTGTACTAAATTTGAATTAGCACTTGAGTGAACATTCGGAGTAGCATTCCAGGGTTAAATATAGTAACTATGGTATAAACTTTGGATCGCTAGTCTACATTCTATGTATACGAATTTCTTGCGAGTTTTGAAGATATATGTGGAGATGCTCTCCATCTGATATGCAAAACATTTCTTACAGTGCAATCATCGGAACAGGACGCGATGATATTGTCGTTGAACGGATTCCATTTGATGTCCAAAACGGGACCGGTATGTCCAGTTACTCGGCTGGCGTTGAAATCAAGACGACCGGTCTGTAACATTGAGAAAATTCATGTTATTACTATAATATTAATTGAAACAATGTGATGCCGACACTATATGGAAATCTGTAATTAATCATAATATATTTATTATAACACGATTGAATTATTTGCGAAGAACGTTCTGAATTGATTTTCTCGAGCTGGCAGTGTCACATTGGTTAATATGTGTATTTTTAAGAAAAGAATCAATAATCGATAACTCACACGATCCAACGATAATACTAGGAACGCCCCGCCGCCCGCGACTTCCGTCACAACGGCCAGGAACTTCGGATTTACAGCGCAGAATTGCGAATCGTGGGCGTTCTTCGTGATCTTGATGTTGTCGTAACATTTCTCCCTCTTGGCTGGCACACCGTAGACGTGCCGAAACTTGCTACTTCGAACGCCACGGAACCACGACTGCAAACATAATTAATATCCACTTTATTGCTCATCTCTATTTCTCTTAGGATTTTCCAATCTTTTCACATGATGTAAGAACTTTATTAAATTTCAAGATTAAATTTACGATCAATATAGTATTTCTAAATTTTATCAAATTTTTTGATTGTATAGTTTTTTTAAATAACTTTCTAAAATATTGTCTTGTATTAAGTCTTATTTAAGTTTTAAATAATTTAATCGCAAATAAAATATAAGAATTTCGAAAAAAACTATACAGAAGAATTAAATTTAAAGAATATTTTGAAAGAATTAAAAAAAGTGTGTGTGTGCGTGCGTGCGTGTGTGTGTGTGTGTACAAAGTGAGTGAGTGGTCGAGTGGTGGTCGTGGTCGTGGTCGTCGGTCGGTCGGTCAGGCGGTCGATGGTCGGCGGTCAGCGGTGGCGGTGGCGGTGTCTGTGTACAAAGTAACTCCTCTCAATTTTTTTTAAATGCAAAATCTCCTTAAATTCTTCGATATGTTCTGATTGTAGGATCCATTGGAATAACATTGTGAATATTTATCATAACTTTATGAAGCTATAGTCATGCCAATAAAAAAAAAAACCATAAAAACGGAATGCGCATGATGTATGTGCTGGCGACGATTTCGAAGAAAAAAAATTGAAGAGATATATACCATTCATGTGTACAATCTTCGGGAGGACTCTCTCTTATTCAGAAACCGTGAAAAAGAAAGCTACTGGCATCATGAACGGAAATATAGACATTTCATTATCGGCTGATAAATGCAAATTTTTCAGCGGATGTTTTCAGAAGGATAAAGCTCGCGAGGAATCGACGCGGAAAGAATGATGCGCAATAAGGTGTAAAAATAACGATCGGAAGATTGCACAGAACGTCAAGTTACACCTATGCGTCGTCGTCGATGCGCTTCCCATGCGCTCGTATTCCTCGCACGAAATCACGCGCGATAATTAAACCACGCCGGCGAGCAAAACGCTACATGATGTTACAATAATTGCGATATCTTCTCCGTTCCGTTTATTTTGTATGCGAAATTAAAAACAGAATACTCGAGCATTATATTTTTCTTTTCAAACAAAGATTCTATTTTTAAACAATAGTAAGTGAAACTAGATAATCGCGACTAACATAATTAAGTAGAAAAGAGCCTTATTTGATCGGAGCTGGATATCAGTGTCTTAATGTTTTTTTTGCGAATTTATATACATTTTCTAGTTCTGTAAATACCGTGCGCAGATTACTTTTCAATCTTGAAATGCAATTCTAACAGATGTTAAAATAGCAATATTACAAACAGAATTATTTTGATATTCAATTTAATAGAACTGATTCTAACAAACATCTCGTAAGATCCAGCTTTAACCAAATAAGATTAATTAAAAAATACTCTTTTCTACTTATTTGTTTTATTTTATTTTTTGACTCGTATTTTTTTTAATCTCAAAACAGTTGTGCCATAGGAGAAACAGCGATGAGTCACACGCGGTTGTGGCTAATTAACGTTGCGCGAATGTGAAATCTCTTGAATTTGTGTGAATCGACATATTTTTACTGGCGCGTGCAGTGTAGCGCGGTGAGATAGATCGAATTATGCGACTTTTTCCTATAAAAAAAGAAGATCGAATCGAGCAGCCTACGAAAACTACGTAAGAATCGCGGCAAAAAGATCAATACCGAAATTCTTTGCTCGGAAATGGAGATGTGCAGGATCTCCCGGATCTATTCGAGCCCATTTTTCATCCGTGAACTTTCTTTATGATGCTAATTTGGAATAAAAATTCACTTGAAGTTATATAAAAGCTTTGCATCTAGCTCACGAAAATCGATTTGTAATTTAAAAATTACCATTATTTTTATAGAAAAGATCGAATCAAAATTGATCGAAGAAAATGTAGACGGAAGGCTTGCCTGGTAGATCTGGGACACCCCGTGTGTTAAAAGTGCATGGTATCGTAATCAAAATCAATAACCGGTACATTATGTAATAACGTTGTGGTTTACTCGTTGCTACGTGGGTAATGTAATAAGGATGCGGTATGTTACATCCTCATATTTTCTACGCATTAACTGTGTTACGAAGGGAAAGACGTACATAAAATTTTGATATGTAAATTAAAAAAAAAAGATATTGATTTCAACGAGATTTCGGTCAAATTTTATAACCACTTTAAAAATTAGACAATCCACTTAACGTGCACAAGCATAATTCGGGTGGAATTTGGGATCAACTTTTAACTGGATTAGGTTCTCTATAAGCGCTACAATATTATTTAATATTAATAAAAAGTGTCCACTCCTGATATTATATGAATATTATATGAGAAGTAAATAATATTATCTACTTTAATATTTTTAATTTAAATTATCGGGAATATTATAACTTTTAAATGTAATAATTATAAAGTTTACGAATATTTTATGCATAATAATTCACATTAATTTTTGAACAAAATAATATTCGTAAAACATTTTTATAATATTCCACGGATATTAATAATATAAATATCATGAATATTATATAAATGGGACATATAACATTAATACAATATTCCTATAATATTAAAAAATATATTCTCGGAATATAATTTTATTATTTTAATTTTTAATAATATTCGTATAATATTCTAGGAACATTGTAACGCTTATAGGGTCAACCGGAAACTATTCCCCACGCTTAAGATCTATAAGGTCCATTTTAAAGTGTGACAATCCAAAGCTGATCTTTCGTACAAATTGCAAGCTCGATACATGTTTCAGCTCAAAAACAGGATGTTTCTCTCCGATTTTGATTCTCGCTCTACGCAGGAGATGGTACTCACCTGTCTATTGTTGGTCATGTTTGACGTTAATCGGGATCTGGTGTCCGGGACAGCCGGTGCTCGACGAGAACACGTGCGCGATGAGACGATCGTCGCCAGTGCACAACGGGGACGCGGTAATCGACAAGCCAGGACCCATGCATGTGCAGGTGATTGGAGAAATAAAGAGAGAGAGAGAGAGAGAGAGAGAGAAAAGAGAGGGGAGAAGAAGATAGGAAGAGAAACAAGAAACACTGGTGTGGATAATATTGCAACCAATTACTCGAGTCGTTCTCTCACGCGCTTACTAGAAGAAACAAAGGAAAATGAGACACACGCGTCTAATTAGCAACTCATAAAATCATACAAGTAAGCTTGAATCGCACGGCGCGTCAAAGCGCGGCCGCTTGTAGTTTCCGCGAGTACGTAACTAAAGTAGATTCTTGGGGTAAAAGAGAATGGTGGGGACTAATTCGCGTAATTAGACTTGGGGTAGAGTTATCGCGACGATCACGTCGTTACCGAGACAGCGACTGATTCTATTAACGAGATCTTCTCTCTTTTCTGAGTGTAACAACACTTTCCCTCCAATTCTGAATGATCCTCAAATGATAGTATGGTAGTTTTCTATCGGCGAGCACGATTTAATGAAAAAAAAAAACCCCTCCTTCGATCGAAGGCCATTCGCTAATTATCAACCTACAAGTCGTTAAAATACCTAGTCATTGACACTTCGCTCATAACGACGTGATCAAACGTTTAATGACTTGTCGTGGTGGTGCAGGCAGAGAATAGAGGTTTCTTTGATAGCTTATATCACACGTGCTAGATAATCCAGGCCATATGGGCTGTATATCATACAGCTTCGAGTTAAAACGTATTAAAACGCTGTCTCTTTCCGACCGGTATCGCCACTTTTTGTCATTGACATGTCGTCGAGCCTCTACTCGGAAAATGTCATTCACTTTCGACTCGAGTACATTGAGAAAAAAAAGTTGTTAACTTGAAATGAAATATTTCAACTTGATTAAATGTCGTCAGTTCAAAAGTATTTATATATTTGACTTAAATACATAAATACTTAAACTACAGAAATTTAATCAAGATTGAAAAATTTAATTAAGCTAACACCTTTTTTTATTAGCGTACGAAGCGACGATTCACCGGTCAGTCATTTTTAGGGCGGAGGTATTACGAAACCAAAGTGGTCGAAGAAAATTAGGAGCTGCGTACGGATATACGTGATACACTACATTTTGGCCCTTTCGGCAGACGCAGGATCGTCTGCGGAGCTTTAAACTGCGATACGTACACACGGATGCGCCATAGCGAGCAACTTGCGTCTCTTCACCTTTCCCGTATAATGGTCGTAACAGCGAAGCGATTACGAGATCGATCGACACGCGCTCGTCGCACAGAAAAGAAGAACTGTCAAGAGCTACCAGCGCGAGAGCCGAGCGCTATCGAGCGAACGTACGATCGTACGACCACGCCAGCCGTTCCGCTTCCACTGACAAAGGCGAGAGTGACTATCTAGTGCTGGTAGAGTGTTCAGTGCTCGCAGAACCTGACGCCTGTTGCTTGTTGTAGTGTCACGTAGTGCCTCGCGCACATTCAGACAGTAGCAACGAGACTCTCCGGGCCGTATCTGTATCAATAATATTGACCTACGTTTGAGAGCTTGATACTTTTATGAGTGCTGTCTCGATTTAACAACACAAATCAAGTTGCAAGTGGACTCCAAGCGTATCATGTCTGTCTTCATTTCTACCGCTACGCATCGATGACTCACAAGAAACATGTAGAAAGAGAAATAGAAATATGACACTCTCTTGAACATATTGACTTATTGTGAATTTGATATGTATTAATTATATTTATCAATTACATAATAAAGAACCTAGGCTGAATAAGGTCTACTTAATTTATGTATTTTTCAAAAACCCAATAGAATTTTTGAAAGTTTATTTAATAGTTTTTAAATAGTTTTAAAATAATTTAAAAATGTTAAACTTTTAAAAATAGTCTTACAAACTTCATTTAATAGAGTTAAGGCTCACTTTATTTGGTTTATTTTTTTTTAATTATAAATTTTTAAAAATCTTTTATAATTTATTTTATTTACTAGTTAAATCTATAATAAGTTTTTAACTATTAAATGATTTAATTCAGCCCAGGTACCTTACATAAAACTTGAAACATAATTCAAAATTCACTTAATTATGTTTAGGAAAAAGATGCATCACAGGGTCAGGGAAAAAATTTTGATGAATAAATCATAGCAAAGAAGTATTACAAACCTGAATATTTATCCTCCAAGGTACATTTTTACGCAGCTTTACACATCTCTGAATGTAAAAATGGAGTGACAAAAAGTCAGATGAATATTTACCATTGATCTTACAGCGCTTTTTATCATATGGGACTCGCTATTGCACTCTGTGAGAGCCCTGAAGAGGCGAAAAACCACTTTATCACATGCACACACCACATTGTAACAATAGTGCTACAAAACAGACAGATACCTAAGACAATAATTTGATACAAAAAACCCTGTGCACAACAGAGGAATATATTAGATATTAGGAATTGGAATTAAAATTTTAGGATCAGTTTCCTCAATAAATACTATATATAAATAATAAGTTATATCTTGTATGATACATTTATGTCTTACGTCTTATTTACATCCCATGTGCATTACGTTTAATATTCATTAAGAAAACTGATTCTAAATTTTAATTCCTATTCTTAATATTTAATATTCCTCTATTGTATGCAGAACCAAATTCTATCGTCACATCAATTCAAAATCATTCCTTTGCCTGTACACAATATGAAATTTATACAGCAGCCAGATCAAACTTCTATCAAGTCGAGATTACGGCAAATTACAGGGATCTGCATGCAAAAATCTCTTCTATAAAAATATCTTTTTGCAACTTCTATTAATTCTCAATTAACTTATCAACACCTGTATTAATGTATTGCAAACAATAGAGAATTAATTTTATTCGTATTAACAAAATGACATGTACTTGTTAATTTTCTGTCATTTGCAGAATTTCTGATTAGGAAATTCATTGTTAAAATTCGATCTTTCCTTCTATGCGTCGAATAACAGATGAACATAAATAATTCTATTCACGTTACTTTATTGGCCAGCGAAAAATTTTGCTGGAAACGATTCCGCCGATTGGATTGATCGGGAATTGAATTGGCAGTCGCTTCGAACTGTAACAGTGTAACCTATAACGCGCGCAGTCGCTTTAAAGAGACTTCGCGTTTAATACACGACACTCACTTTGCAGCTGGGCTTGTAACAGGCCCTCGCGTCTACCATGTTGTTCATGATGTGCTGATCTTCGATGCTGTCGAAACTCAATTTCTCCTCCCTCGTGCGTATCATTTCCCAGCTGACGATGTTGTATCCCATAGACCCAGCTCCGCGCAGAAATCTATCCTCGAGGCTTCGTTCAGTGTCATCCAGTGTCCTCGCGTCGGAGTCGGAACGGAACTCTACGTACGGTTCATCACCTTGCGGCTTGCCGGCGTCGCTCCTTTGCTGCCTTTATTGCTCGCTCACTCAGTCTCTCCCTCTTTCCCCTTTCCAACCCTCCTAGGCACGTTCGCCGCTTATTAATCGTATCACGGCAAATCAGGCACGTGTGCGAGCACCTTCCCACAGCGTCAGCGACCCGACGACGGTCGAACGCACTCGTGCGTGTACACACGGTATCGATTTGACGTAATTGACGTTCCGCATGTAAACACAGAAGCCATGACGCAATGCAAGCGGTTTTCCACGCGCGTATACTAATGGCGGATTCATCTCTCGCGGCCGTCGCCTATCGCCATGGCGAATGCGATGCCCCCCCCGCCTCGCCGATGTCCAATGAGAAATTGCGCTGTCTAGGGATTTCAGTCGATGGTACTAATATTCCTGGAAAGCAAATCTTACGATTGGTCGAGCAAATTCAAGCTAAGAAAATTGTTTTAATATCAATTTAAATTAAAATTGAACTTATCCGATCAAATTCTAAAACTCTTCAATTCGCAATCCTTAATTTTCAACGTGTAATTTGCCAAGCTTAATAATAGTTAAGGAATAATGCGCAATTCGGTGGTGGTCAATTAATCTTCCGTTTTTTCCGGAAACAATCGATACGTAACTGCAAACGATTGGCTGTCGTGTACAATACTACGGCGGTGTGAGATCAGCATTAGGTCTGTTCTCTCGCTTGCACTTTTTTTGCACTCAGTATCTTCGTTCTCTCTCTCTCTCTCTCTCTCTCTCTCCTATGCTCAAATATATATTTATCTCGTTTCAAGCGCAAAAATTTTTGAGGATTTCAAGCAATTTCAAGCCACGAGACTTCCATATATTAGCGTTTTTCATTGGGAAAACGCTATATATATATATATATATATATGATATATATGTCACGTACTGTGAGAGAGGAAGGAAGAGGGAGAATCAAGGAACGAGAGAGATCTATATATATTACGCGGAGAATCCAGGTGACGTCACGGGATACGGTTTATTTATAAAAACCGCTGACGACGTTGCTTAGAGTCATACCTCGTACTTTGAGCCTACTCGTGCTCCTGGCACGTTGCAAAAGTGGCAGAAATCGTTGAGGACCGACGACGTGTCCTAGTTCTCTCACCGTTGCACTCATCCTTACGGAACGAGCATGTAAGAATCCTGGCGAATGCATCAACGGTAACTGACAAGTGAGATTCGCCGCCGGTTACCCGGGCGCCAGCGTATAAATATATCGTTATATATTCGTTGTTAAGTAGCTATATAAAATATACCGTGTCGTACCTATTATTTCGAAAAAGGCGTGCCGAGGAGCCAACGATTCCAATCTCCGAATTGAATTGAGATTCATTCTACGCAGCAACGCATGTTTCGTTCCATGCGCGCGAAACGTGACAGTCCGAGCTTCGAGGACGATCAGATCAATCGATGAGATTCTTACAATTTCTTATCTATCACAAAATGACGTTGCGTCACAATCGAGCTGTTGCAAAATCGCGAGTCACCCTGTCAATTCCCAACGCATGCACTCCTCGAGAGGTGTAATTATCGTGGCGATGTGAATAACGGTTTTTTTATTGATGTAATTATCCTGTCGCGCAGACATTTCGCGGATGTTAGGAAAGTAGGTGCCATGCTGTGTTTTTTTGAAGGACGAAAGGTTCATCTGATAACAAGAAATTTTTGAGTATTTGAGATTTTCAAGGTCTTGAAATATAATAATTATGTTGTCACTTATGTTTCATCATTTTTTTTCCAGATATTTCTCCAGATAGACACAGGGACAGAGGAGTAAAAGACAAACATGAGTCTACAGTGGACGCTCATTGCTGGTTTCCTCTATATTGAGATTGTGATTGTCCTCCTCCTAGTATTGCCAGTAGCCTCGCCGACAAGATGGCAAAAGCTCTTCAAGTCTCGATTCTTACAAAGTTTAAATAATCAGGCTTCCATTTACTTTGTGATTTTGTTGGGTGTCCTGGTCCTCTTTCTGTTGGATGCCATACGAGAGATGCGGAAGTATTCCTCGAGCTTGGATAACACAAACCATCATCATCAGTTGAACCTTGAAATGCAAGGTGGATTATATGTATAATGTCCTTTTATAATCCTGTATTTTTTAATATTTAATTTCATTCTTCTAGTTGATGATTGTCACTGAGATCATATCTAACGCTTGTATATTTCTTTCAGAAAACATGAGATTGTTTCGCGCACAGAGAAATTTCTACATATCTGGCTTTGCATTGTTCTTGAGCTTGGTGATACGTCGTCTTATCAGCCTAATCTCTACCCAAGCTACCTTGCTCGCGCAAAACGAAGCGGCTATGCGACAAGCTCAATCCGCGACGACAACAGCTAGGAGTCTGCTGTCCCAGAGAACGATTGGTGAGAGTCTGCAGAATGACTCCAACGAGGCGCACGACAAAGCCGTCTCGGAACTGAAAAATCAAATTAAGGAGTTACAAGCTAAGAATCAGGAGCTCGAGAGCAATTTGACTAAAGAAAAGAAGGATAAAGAAGCGATAAAATCGCAGGCGGAATCACTTACAAAGGAATATGATCGTTTAACTATGGAACATGCGAAACTCATGCAATCGAGTGATAAGAAAGCTGATTAAACAATTGAGGTTTTCTCATTTACCTTTTTTTTCTAACCATTTGCTCATGAATTCTTTTTGTCCATGAAAAGTTGTCCTTTCATAACATTACCTAATCTATATTACATAATATACATAATTTAAACGGGAGTTACATTTTATGATATTAAAACACATATATATATATATATATACTTTCGTTAAAAAGATTGTATACAAATATTACTATTGTGTGATGGTGTTATGTGCCTCGTGATACACTGTATATCCTCTTTCCAACTTTGTGCACTGTCCTGTGTACAAAGTCCGTATAAGTCTTTCTTAATTCGTGATATATTTCTTAATTCGTTACTTATATTACCATTAACAAATGTAATTTAAGAATTCTATAAATTAAAGTTTTCGTTGTAGTTGCTTTGTATTTTTTTTTTTTGGAAAGTGGTACAAATTTCGATGATAGGGGTCTTGTCTATCAACTGTTATTTTACACTGCACAAGAATAACTGAGTACTGCACGCTAAGCATTGGGCAAGTATTAATAATGTATAAATAGGATATATATATATTTTACATACGTTTTAGACAATATATATTTCAAATATACTTCCAACCTTGGCATTTGTAATGTTTCTTTGTTTTATATTTACTAATAATCATAAAATTTTATGTATGATACACACGCACACATTTTATATACTATATATACATGTACACTTTATGTGTGCTGTGCTATTGTAGGCCTTCGTTTGGGTCATATACCCTGAATTATGCTGTAGATACACATTTTATAAATAGAAGTGTATAAGAACCTCAAAATAAGTTGTTCCGGTGGGCCTTCGCGTATGCTTTCCTGCATAATCATAAAATTGTTATTTTAGTACACAAGTTTTGGGCATTATGAAATGTGTATTATAAAATAGAGAAGAATTAGTAGAATATATTACTGATTAGACTTGGATACTATTAATAAGAGAAATGTACTTTGTGTTTAATGTTTAACAATATTTATCTCGCTCATGTAACAATTGGCATTTTATTATAAATCACAATATATATTCATATATTTTTTACATTTTTCTTCTCGAATAATCTTCGCTTTACACTACTTTCCATCAGCGACAATTCTGCTGAGATAAACGTTTTAAGCAATACACTTTGATGTACAATTTATTATTTTTCGACTAAATGTTCTTTGAGATGTCATGATCCATGAGACGCGCAAGTAGAACATGTTACGAACGCGTTTCAATCATGCGTGCGTAGTGCACGTTCCAGACACAATGAGAAAACTCTTCCACCAAGTTTGAACATTTAAGAGTTTCCTTGGGATGATCCTGGAAACACTTCAGGACTTTATTACTGTTCTCCAAGCATGGTTGCACTGTATTCTGAATATCTGCAATTTTCTGTCCTGTAATGATACATATTTATATTAAATTGGAAAGTTGCATTGTATAAAAGTATTATTTAGTACTATTGTGTTATTAATGTAATTTATTATAGCGATAATATTTTTAAATTATCAAGGAATTTATTTTATTAAATTACAGTATGACATACATTCTTAATCAAGATTGTATTCAAGTTAGAGAAAGCATCCAAGTGTCTAAATAATTTTTAAATTATTAAAGTACTCCTATTAAAGTATTGAAAAATTACTTAATAATCCTTCATGATATATTCTTGTCTTCAGTTTCTTACTGGATCTATGTATATTAACTAATCGTATCAAGGAATCATTAAACACTTACTAAATTACTGCTTTTTTTGCTGAATGCAGCTAAAACTGTTCAGCAAACTTGACGTGATATACCCAATACCAGCAATTAGAAACAAACTAGAGAATAAATTATTAAATGCTATCTAAACTCACCAGGATTAGCGACGGAGGTCTCACTGGCTGCCTTCTTGTATTCGTCCTCCAAGACGCGATTGATTCTCTGGTAACCGTCCTCCAGATTCCTTAGACGCCTCTGCCAATAGTGATCCTGTCGCTTCAACTCCTCTTCCATCTGCTGCTGCATTTGAAGAGCGGACATTGTTAATTCCGGATAATAATACACCGGCTGTCCAGGCGTCGCTTCCTGGCCGGCTTGAGGTGCGACAGTCGTTACACCGGGAGGTGCCGGCTGTTGGATCGGAGGCGTGCCGGATCTCGCTTCTGACGATGGTTCGCCACGGGCTCTTGTCCTCTCTCCCTGGGCGAGACGCTGCACGATCGCATTCGAGACCTTGATCACCCCGACTTCCTCTTCGTTCGAGATAGTCAATTTGCGGGCGCTTTGGCCGGAGCCCATCCTCGGGATCCTAACTCAGCGGCCCGCTGAAGAACCTCGTGACTTTGCTCGTCTGCAAAAAAACCCACTTCGCCGATTCGTCCTCTTCGTCTCCGCGCTGCCACCGCCGCGTCAATGTCGTTATCTTTGTCACCAGGTATGACAAGACTTATTTACCTCGTGTCCTGGTCCGTTGACAGTGACCAGCCGTCTGCTTCATCAAAGTGAAGTTACATAAATACTTCGGACCATGCCTTCCATCACTTTTCCACGACAGCTCCGCTAATCGCACTTGATCGCACTGACCAGCACTGACTCGAATGAATGGAGTGAACATAGCGATTGATCGCTTTCCGTCATGAACGTAGTCTCATATCGAGATAAAAATCGAAATCTCGAGACCTGACTCACCTGACCAATTGGCATAAAGATATCTCGTGCCTGATTGTCACGATTGGATAAATTCGACGCGTAACTCGAGACATGAAAATTTCGATCTATTCGCGACATAATATAACGAGGTCGACTGTATTGCGATTTTTAGGTTAGGTTTTAAATTTTCAGCTCCATGCTGCTAGCAGGTGCTTGAGTTTTAGATATTCTTCACGTTTTTCGAAGTAGAATGTTATAAATAATTTCATAAACAAAGATTTTTATTCCTTGTAAGCAGAAAGATTTGTCAAGAGTACATCAATTTTTTCATCTACGATACGATCTGGTGTGGAGGTAATGTATAATATGTACTTTTTGTCTCCAAAATTGGAGCAAATTGGAGTATTAATGATTGAAGAGATAAACTTCCACAAAAAAAGATGGACATGGGACGTATTTAAATTCTTTTTTGTTTTAATTGCAGACGCATAAAATGGAGTACATTGAAGTCCCTGATGAAGCACAGAAGAAAGGAATGATGTATGTATAATATATTCTGTAAGATATTTTATATAAATTTTAAAAATATTTATTGTTTTGTAACAATGATTTTCGCAAACATATAAATGCGAATTTTCTTTACCCATAGCCTTTGCTGCGAATGTGGGCTTCCTATTGAGCCAAATCCTGCTAATATGTGTGTAGGATGCCTGCGTACGCACGTTGACATTACTGAGGGCATCCCCAAACAAGCAACCATTCATTTCTGCAAAAGTTGCGAAAGGTATATTTTTTTAAAAATAAAATTATTTAAATACTCTTTGATACAAATTACAAATAAATAGCCATGAGAATGCAGCATAATTAACAGTATATTATAAATTTATTCATTGAAAAATATTCTTAATTAGAGTTGATATATGTAATTAAATGTTGATAAATATGGAATAAAAAAACAATCAAGAAATTTTTTAAAAAATGTATCAAAACATTAATTTGTCCAAGTTAATATTATGTTTATTATCAGGTATCTTCAGCCGCCTGCTGACTGGATTCACGCTGCACTGGAATCCAAGGAACTCTTGTCGCTGTGCTTGAAAAAGTTAAAGGGATTGAACCGCGTGAAGTTGATAGATGCTGGTTTTATATGGACCGAACCACATTCCAAGAGATTGAAAGTGAGTTTCGTATTGATGATACAAGTGAATTTCCATTTTATCATATATATTTTCTTAGGTAAAGCTAACTGTTCATGCAGAAGTACTTGGTGGGACAGTCCTGCAGCAAGTATTCGTGGTTGAATACATCGTCAATCATCAGATGTGTGAAGACTGTCACCGTGTAGAGGCTAAGGACTATTGGCGTGCATGTGTAAGTTTTCTAAAAAAAGAAATCTAGAAGAGAGAGAAAAATTCACAAATGATTATATGTATAAGTATGGTTTCACGTTGTCTTTTATAGGTACAAGTTCGACAGAGAGCAACAAACAAGAAAACTTTTTATTATTTAGAACAGTTGATATTGAAACATAAGGCACATGAGCATACACTGGGTATAAAACCTATTCATGGTAAATATTGTGTTTCACAAAAGCTTTTTCGATGCTAATACTATATTGTTGTGTACACGTATGACAGATATATGAAATATTCTAATGTTTACAGACGGTCTAGACTTCTTTTACGCAAACGAAGCTACAGCTAGGAAAATGGTTGATTTTTTAATGTCGGTCATGCCATGCCACTACAATCATTCGAAGAAATTAATTTCACACGATTGTCATAGTAATTTGTACAATTACAAGTTTACATTCAGGTATTGTATGCGGCACACATTTGTGGTATATTACGATTTTATTTAACGCTTTTATTGTACCATTTACAGCGTTGAAATTGTTCCACTCTCCAAGGATAGTGTAGTCAGTCTACCAAGAAAGTTGGCTCAACAATTGGGTGGCATTAGTCCTATTTGTTTGATATACCGAATCACAAATTCTGTGCACCTTATAGACTTTTTATCAGGACAAAGTAAGCTGTGATATTAACTTAAAATAATTTAATTGATACTACATTGTGACACGTTTCATTTAGTTGCTGAAATTAGTGCGACTGTTTACTGGAGAAATAACTTCAATAGTATATGCGATCCAAAACAGTTAACAGAGTATATCGTGATGGATATTGAACCAATAAAAAATAAAGATAGAAAAGTTTTCCCAGGACAAGGATCTATTTCTAATAAAGTAAGTTTTCCACCTGTATAAGATTATTTTGACTCAAATGTGATTGTCTATAATAGTCTATATCACTTCAGTTAAGAAGAAAAGATATTTATTTTCTTAACAACATGAGAAATTTAATACGTAATTTATTCAAGATAAAAACTAATTTTTAATTATTTTTTTTTAGCATATTATAGCGGATGCATGGCTAGTGAAAGCATCTGAATTGGGGATAAATGATAATCCAACTCACACACGTACACATTTAGGCCATATACTTAAACCAGGCGATTCAGTACTTGGGTAAGTTTATGTAATCTACAATAATTAAAAAATAAATTTGTAAGCATGTAATACTAGTAACTTTAGAAAATTTTCGATTTATTATGCAAAAATAAGTAAATTTATATCTAAAATTTTTTTGAAGCTACTAATATATATCGAAATATGTGTGTGACGTGTATATGCTTGCGTATACATGTAGCTTACATTGTTACGATAAGATAAATATTTTATAAGCGTATATAAGTTTTTGTTTTGTATTCGTTTATTGCAGCTATGCTCTGAAAGAGAGTAATATTAACGATACCAATTTCGAGAAACTGTCTGAAGATTTAATACCCGATATTGTTTTGGTAAAGAAATTATATAACCACAACAAGGCGGCCCGTCGCAAAGCACGAGTATGGAAGTTGAAACATATTACTGACGAAGTAGCCAGCATGAGAACAGAAAATAAGTATGTTGAAAAACAATGTGCAAAATTTATAAGTTTGTGTATTGCAAATTGTTTCATGATTATATTTTACAGCGAATATAATGAATTCCTTGACGAGCTGGAAGAAGATCCAGAATTGAGGCAAAATATTAATATATATAGAGATGTTCAAAAACACATCCCTGTTGATACTAACGAGATAGATCCGAGCATTCCGCAGATTACACTCGAAGAAATGATGGACGATCTTGTAATCGAAGATTGAAGTATATGTGACTAAAAGAGAACATAATAATCTTTGTATATGTCTGAGAAATGTATTGACGATCTTGTAAAAACATTTGTGTTGTATAGCACGTGTATAAATTGATTACAATGAAATTACAATAGCATATTTTTATCTATAAAAATCGTTCAATTTATTGTCTTAACGATATATTTTATGTATAAATAAAAATAAAAATAAAATAATCAATAAAAATATTAACAAATAAAATTAATGAGTTGATGATTTTTATAAGTAACTTCGATATTACAATAAAAATACCTATTCATCAATCATTAACATCGTTATTTAATATGTTTGATTAGATACTCAGTATTAATTAAATACTATAGCACGCGGAACCACGTTAAAGACCAAGTAAATAACAATTTATAATTACATAATTCAAACGTATACAAAAAATCCGTTATTCACGATAAATATATGTACAATATAACCACGTGAGAACATATTTGTTTTGTGTTTTATATACATTTTGGTCAAAATATATATCATTAGTTATATCTTTATCATTTATTATATATTGATCCATTTCAAGGCTATTGAATGAGAGAATAATAGAAGTGGGGAATTATCTTAAAGATACAATGCCACTGATACTATATAATGATGTAACGACTCTGCTGATGCAGTAGTACTATAAGTAATCCAGTCAACATGCGGTTCTGCAGACTATTATTTTTTGCACTTTTATTAAAAGTTGCAAGGAGCGATGTGACCAGTTACACAAGTATGACATACTATTATAAATAATAAACCATTAAAATTTAAATTAAAAATCGATTAAATAAAAAATATTTACAGTTTTAAAATATTATATATTTGATGTCAAAAATATTTTTTTATTTAATATTTATATATATATTAATATATTATATATATTAATTAATCAGATATTTATTGAACTAATAGCATAAAGTAATGCAACAAAGCCTGGTGTGATGTTCACACTATCCAAATTATCAATTGATTTTGTAATGATTTATCAATCAAGAATCTATTAATCAAAGTAGAATCTTCATAGCATTTGTGGATCGTTTTATTTATATTCATATAAAACTAAGAAATTAAAACATCTGTATTCATAGATGTGTCTTTAAAACCTGAGGAAATTTTATTGGAAGATATTTTTTTTATCAAAACTTCCTTGTTTCATAATATACATGTGAATGTAATGATGGACTGCGAATCTAAGAACATCCATACTGAAATGAAGCGGATGCTCCTTGCTCAATTAATATAGAAAGAAAAAAATATTGTGATACATCGTCTGTTAACAAGATTGCTTTCATGCCCCCAAGAAAGCTCTCGACTTCTCTTGAGATAAGGAAAGTAATAAGTAAAGCTTTTTTTGTTTGGTTGAGGAAGATCTATGTATGCATCTGTGAATACGGGTAAAAGTTAAAATTTTTTTTTATTTTTAATCATCTAATTAAAATTGTGTAATCTGAATAAAGTATGTCCCATAGATACAAATTTTGTCATTATTTTATGTAGGATTGTAAAATAATTACTTAAAACAAAATTACAAAGACAGGAAATAGCAAATATTGTACATGTTAAATAACATATGTATTGTATATACGTTCTGTCTTATTACAAAAACTGAAAAATGTTGATTCTATCTGGTTTTGCAGATGACATGACATCGCGTTTTACGCATGAAATTAAAAATTGGGTGCAAACACAAAAAGAATCTGAAGAATTTCAACAGTTAATACGCATTCTATCTCTTCCAACCAGTGCGCAGCGTGATGACTGGCGTAGCTTCGACGATGAAAAAGGCCCATTTATTTGCATAATATGTCAATCTATTTTAAATAATATTATAGAACAACGTAGGCAAGGCATGTCAGCAGAAGATATAAGATCTCTAGCGATTAATCTTTGTGTTCGACTAAATCTGCAAAATGAAGAAGTCTGCGACGGTGCAATAACTATCAATTTGGTGAGTAAATTGAATTGTTGTGTAAATAAAATATTGAAGATTGAAAATTTTTATTTCGTTATTATAACACTCATAAAAGAAATATTTAATTTTAACATATTAGAATGTTTTATTTGTTTTTGTTTTTTAAATACTTAAAAATATTTTAGCTTAACTGTTAATAATATTTCAGCTTTAAACGTTTAGTGCTTTAAATCTAAAAGCGTTTAAAACTAAAATGTTTAAATATTTTAAAACAGACATAAAAATAAAATATTTTAATATCTTAAAATTAAATATTTCTTCTACAAGTGAGTTTGCACAAGTTCTTTTATAGATAAACTGATAACATATTTTTGGCATCAATTACTTTTAACATTCCAACGTTATATGAATGTTTCACTTGCAGCCAATAATTTTGTATATCATAGATTCGAAGTCGAATTTAACGGCATCCACCATTTGTGGAGTTGTATTGGATTCGCAATCTTGCCCGCTTAATGATCCAGAGTTCAATTGGACAATCAACATCGATAATGGTCCGCCAAAATTGATCGATCCGGAAGAGAGTGATAAAATTTTAAATATAGTGCAAATAACTGACATTCATTACGATCCTAAGTACGAACCTTATGGCAATCCACAATGTGGCAAACCAACATGTTGTCGAAAAGGACAAAATGACACAAATACAAGTGGCCAAGTAGCAGGTTACTGGGGAGATTATAATTTTTGTGACAGTCCGTGGCACACCGTTGTCGATGTCCTAGATCACATCAGAACTCAGCATCAAGTGCGCAAGAACCTGTTATTTATATAATTAATTATTGTTCATATTATTATTTAATTTATATTTTTCTATTATTTATATATGTATTTAATGTCTTCAAAAATTTCTTCAAAATTTATTTTATAAAATATTAATTTGTAGAATATTTCCTACGTTTACTTCACTGGCGATATAGTAGATCACGGTGTTTGGGAAACTACCATTGAGGGAAATGTAGAAAGTCTGAACAAGACCTTGCATCAAATTTACGAAACATTTAAAGATGTCCCTGTGTATCCTATCTTGGGTAACCACGAGGCGCATCCTGTAAACCAGTAAGCTATTCAATTTTTATATATAAATATATTTTGTTTGATTAGTATTTAATTACTTCTATATTTTGATATTAATATAATGTGTAATTCTTATAGATTTGCACCTAAGACTGTTACTAATGAAGAGATGAGCACGCAATGGCTATATAAGATGATGTCTGATTTATGGATTAATTTCGGATGGTTACCAGAATCCACACGTTCTACCATTCTACAGGGAGGATATTACACGATTTCGCCTAAAAAAGGTTTTAGAATTATAGCTTTGAACAATAACGTATGTTATTGTTACAACTGGTGAGTATATCAAGTTTAAGATACAAGCATTTTATTTTATTAGTAGATTATGATATCATAGATCAATGAGTGATCTGTAATACATACTTATCTCAATAATACGTGCTTAACGTTATCACTATCTAGGATATCAGCCAATAAATATTACGCCAATAAATATTATCTTGCTCACATCACGCGAGTGATACATGTACCGGTTTTTTCAATATTATATCTTTCTTTAGAGACATCACATATTTATTATAAGGATGTTTGCTTCACATCCTTATCTTGAAGACGTTAAAAATTATTTTACGGTTTGTTATTTTACATTTTGAATTTCTTAATGTAATGTAAATTTATTTATTTTATATTTTGAACAATACAAACTTGCAGTTTTTTTAACTTTTGATAACATTTAACTGGTACTATACAGCTCAAACATCTTTAATGTAGGAAGAAAAAAAATTATTTTCTTCCTACATTAGTATTTTATATAGAAATAATTTCTTTTAGGTGGCTATTGTACCAACCTCAAGATCCCAATGGCCAGTTGCAATGGTTGGCCGATACGCTTTTGCAAGCTGAAAAAGATGAAGAGTTTGTGCACATATTAGCGCACATGCCACCTGATAGTTCGGATTGTCATACTACATGGAAAAGAGAATATTGGAAAATAGTCAACCGATACGCTCATATTATTAGAGCACAATTTAACGGCCATACGCACAACGATGAATTACAATTGCATTACAATGACGACGACGAGATTAATAACGTCGCCTGGAATGGCGGTAGTGCAACTACTTTCGAAAATTTAAATCCCAACTACAAGCTATATATTGTCGATAGCAAAAATTATGTGAGTATCACGTATCATTCCGGTAAAATTACACGCAATGCATATTTACATGGATCAAACTCTAATTACAGGCAGTAAAAGATTCCGAAACTTGGATGTATAATTTAACTGTAGCAAATGCTAACCCTGATCAAAGGCCATCATGGTATAAATCATATTCGTTCAAAGAGGAATATGACATTTCCAACTTGACAGACATTTCGTTACACGCTTGGTTGCATAAACTATGGAGCGACGAGAATCAGTTAGAGAGCTATTACAGGTAATTTACAGATTTGTAAATTATTGTCAAGAATATTCTGTTTCAACTAAGAATAATTGATTTAGGCATTTTTTTAAACACGCCGAGCCATCACTGGCGAAAGAGTGCGATGTGCAGTGCATGAGAGCTTATGTATGCCGTATAATTGTAAGTTTGGGAGATCACAAAACTAAATGTACTAACGCCTTGTCAAATTAAATGTATAACCAGTATCTTGAACAGCCAGCTATCAACCAGCTTTTAACTTGATTTAACTTAACGCATCATTAACAATGTAAAACAAAAAAAAACATCTTACTTTAAAGAAAATAAATTTACGAAAAAGCAACATTCTACATTTATTACTATATTTTGTACAATCTTCGCAATAATATTATGTATTTACAAAATATTTCATATTATTTATTATTTTTATCTAACTGCAATCATTATTGTTGATGTTTACACAAACTTTTTATATCTATTAACTTTAAAATAGGTTTTTTTAAAACTTCATGATTTGGTAAACTGTCGAATAAACAGATCTGGAAAGTGAAAAAAAAAAAAAAGAATTTTTTAAAATAAAGTGCAGCTGCAAGAATTGCAGCAAGTTAACATTGGCAAGTTATATTATGCTGACAATAAAATAAAATATCGAACATATTTGTGCATTATTTTTTAAAATATAAACCTCACCTGTTTCCTAACGTAAAGAAGAAGAGTTTCAACATGTTCCGGATTGTTACATTCTGACTGAAAGAATCGCCTCCACAATGCTCCTGCTAATGTTTTATCATCAGATTGTATGCCCTCATCGTATCCTATTATAGCAGCATTAAATTGGTGCGATATTTCCTCTATTTGTTGATTTTTAAGTTTGGACTTGATTGACTGCAATAACAATGTAATTTTGTTTAATAATCAGCGATAATCATGATAGTATAGATATAGGCATATAAAAAGTACGTTACTTACACCAAGATTTTCTACCCTGGCCTTTGTGTCGTCCCACATTGCTGATACAGCATAATTCCTGACAACTTTCCCATCTTTTTCATCTGCCATGTAGCGAACCATTATCATCCATACATGAAGCTCCGTCACCAGAAACCAAGAGAAAAACGTATCTGGCATGTTAAAATCTGTATGTTTAAAAGAACATATTTAAAGTGTATGCAAGAATTATAGAGGTTTACAGTTATTACAACACAGAACTTATGACAGAGAACTTACGTTTGAAAAAGAAAGGAAAGTCCACTTGCTTCATTACATGTTCATACACAAAGTATCCCAAATACATATTTCTCTGAAATTAATAAATTAACATTATTCTCTCAATAATACTTTCGATATTTGGATGCAAAAGCACAGAGCGCCTTTACAGACCATAAAAGCAGCAAGAGAACTTTACAAATGCTTTCGTTTAATTGCTCTAGGTTCAATAGCAATAAAAAAACTTTCAATTACATATTTCTGGATATCAAGAATACCCCATTTTCTCAGCATCCTCTCCACATATCCAGTCTTCGGTAGTATTCTTTCCACGGACGTGGAGGTGCGTTGCTCGGATATTGTGTGGATACCTTTGGGCACCAGTGAATGCGTTGTAGAAACCATGGGTAGCAGCCTGGCAGTTCTAAGATCTCCATGTATCTGTATTGTCCTTTGACTCAATAGCAATGCCGCATTCTGAAACGAAAATGTGTTTGCTGACGAAAAGCGTGTGTGCACGGAAACAGTTCACAAGGAAGCATCCTTGGGAAAACAAATATAGCAAAGAGACAAATTATTTTGAGACGAGGTTAGAGCTGGCGGTCAATCGACCGGGCGCGAATACCTTCGACGAAGGAAGAAGCCGGGCACATCGCGCGACAGACATCTCGTTGTAAATGTATCCCTTTATTGCTTTATGCCTCGCCGGCACGAGGAAGCGAGGAGGCGGCAGCGGTGACGGCGACGACGAGTGTGCATACCTAAGGTGCTGCTCGGACAAAAGTTACGCCGAACGGAGAATGAGAGAACTTCTGCGGATAATGGAGGTCTCAGACTGATGAGCTTGCAGCTCGCGCGGCAATGTTTAAGCGAGATTTCTCAATTGTTCGTGTCTAGAGCCGCGCATGGTCGCGCAGAATCGGTAGATTGCTTTATCCCCTTGCGAGATCAGCCAGCATCCGCGGAATGAACGTCGACCGTGCGGAGTAAAACGAAGGAGAGACCACTCGTCCCCGGCTTCGCCTCTGCGCGCCGTGGTACACGAGTGAGTATCCCGTCTTCGTGGATTTCTTCGGTTTGTTGAAAATCTCATGCGCCACGGGTGGTCCGAGATTTACCCCGCCATTTCCACAACATGTTGATCCGAAGCTCGTCTTAGATGTGACTTAAACTCACATTTACATTTAGTAATATAGAAATTTAGTAACTTGGAATTCAGGTTCACACACATTGCATTACTCGGATTTACGTCGTGAACGTTTCCCAGCGTTTGTTTTTTTTCACAATTTTTATTTATTCCTTGCACTCTGCAGATTATCTGAATCATAATTTAATGTTGCAGACGTTCTGAGAGTTTTGTTGTCCGGAAGATACATCACAGGATGAAGACCATGCAGACCAAAGGTAAAAATAGGAAAAATGGAAAGCTTGGAAAGCTTTTCGTTGGGAACGCGAACGATACGAGTCGTCCGGACCTGTCCAGCTTGCGTAAGCCGATTGATACGAGTATGTCCGATTTGTCCCAAGTCAGTGGGCTCCTCGAGGATGGCACTGACGAGGTTAAAGCTATATTGTCATATGAATGTAGCATTATATATGAATGCCGTGTCTGCCAGAGCTTATTCAGGAGCATTGTTAATCTAGTATCTCACAAGAGAGAGTTTTGCAAGGAAAAGTTTGATATCACATTCCGCAAACGTGTATTGAATAATTATAACATGGTAAGTAGAATATGGTCTTGCGCTACTACTGTTCCTTGCTGTTTACAAGAATTGAATGAAAAGTAATGCCTCTGTGAATATTACTTGTGACTGGAGTGGAATATTTTAATAAATACAACAAAACTAATCCTTAAAATTTTTCCTTTAAATACTTGTACTCATTATTTCATATCAGTCACCAGATAACTGAATACATTTCTGATGAACAAGTTTCAAGAAGATCACAAAAGTCACAAAAGAAGTCTATTCTCCGTGCTTCCATAATTAAATTCCTGACAATTTTTTCAACTTCTTCATTGGATATTCATGATCTTTAAGTTTCGGGAAAAAAAATGGAAGTTGTACGGTATCAAGTCTGGAGGCTAAATCTTTCTACTGAAAAAAAGTATTTGTGACTCTGATTGTTAAAAGTTAGGAATTCCATTGTTATAGTTATTACTGTTATAGGGTTAATAATGATAACATAACATGTTACATTGACAAAAAATGGTTGCATAATTTAAATATAATTGGTAAAAATTTAAACATTCAATTATAGTCATGTATATCAAATATTTTTCTTTCAGTGTACAATCCAAATGGCTTGATGAAATTGTTCATCATTGGTGGAAGTGTATTCAGTTATCTAGTGACTATGTTGATAAATAAATATAGATAATTAAAGGACATATTCTAAGGATTATTTTTATGTTCCAATTTATTAAAATATTTCCATCTAGACTTGAGTAACGCTTCATGAAGGACATTGCTTTTTATTCAACCTCGTACAATGTTATTCTTTTTTCCAGCATTCTATCAGAAAATCGATGATACATATGTTTAAAACAGAGCAGACAAATAACGAAGAAGGCATAAAGAATGATAGAATACTCAGGAGTCAAGTATCCAAAGAACCAAATAAAAAGGATCTCAGTGCGATAATAGATATGATAAACAAAAAGCGTGAAGAACATATTGAGAAGCAAGCAAAAGAGGAAAATGCAATCTCTAATGATCAATCTCCAGATGATCAACCTATCTATTTAAAAGCTACAGATACAAATTGTTCTGAGGTATATCAAACTGTCAAATCATCGGATGCAGTGGTCGATGCTATAGATTTAATGAAAGAAAAAGTAAGCGTTATATTAATTCATTGAAAAGATTTATCGTTTTTACTTATCGCTGTATACAAATACATATCTAAAATAATTTTCATAATTATTGTATATGTTTCATCTAATGATGATTGTTACATAGGTTCTCTCTCATTCTTTCCTTAGATAATAGAATTGCAGAATATAACAGACAAGACTGCCCTTGTATTAGATGAACAAATGTCTGAAAATAAAATGTTTGAAAATCAATTGTCTGAAAATCAGTTGTCTGAAAATCAGTTGTCTGAAAATCAATTGTCTGAAAAAAGTGACAGTCCTATTCAGACGAATATGAGCGACGAAGATGAGGAGAATGAATTATTGATACATAGATTACCAATGAATAATTTGTCTTGCTCTCTATGTAAATATTGTCTTCATTTTTTTAGTAATAAACTATTTGATAGATATGAGAAGTTCTCGTTTTGATTTGCAGGTAACGCAAAATTCTCTACAAGAAAGACGTTAACTGTTCACATGAAAACGCTGCATACGTCCAAACGTTTGTGTTATCCTTGTCCTTGCTGTGCAAATACATTCGCAAATACGTGGAGTGTTTATCGGCATTTATATAAAGGTATTATGTTAAAACAGCCTGTTGTTACGTAATTTGTTATTTTAAAACTGTTGACCTTCTTTTCAAATAGTATAGTATTTCAAATAGTATTTGAATCAGTCATTTAAGAAATGTCAAAAATCAGAAAGTCTCACTTTTGATGAATTAAAAAAACTTTCTAGTTTTTACAACTATAGTAATAAAAATAATTTAAAATATGCAAAAATGTCTTATCTTTAAATTATCTCTCTAAAAGTCACACTAAATAAGTGGACTATCACTTTTAAAACTTATTTCCAAAAACAAATTTTGAAAATTTTGACTTATAATATTTCTCAATGAAATGAGTATCTTTTCATACATATAAAAAAGGTTTTTTTTTAATTAGGAAATTTTATAAATGTAATGACAGATTTTTCTTTAAGGTTGTTACAAAATATCCTAAGAAAAATATTTAATTTTATTGTTGAAAAATAATTCATAAAAAATTCAATTTATTTTTTAAAAACACTTTCAAATAATATATCTTCACAATAATTTGAATAGTTCATAAGAAGACCAATGAACAAGTGCGTAAGTTAAGACTGCAAATTCAAGAAAAAGCGTTTCACAGAAAGACAACTGCAATGAAAGATATAGAAAATGTCCGTGCAGCTGAAGTATCTGCCTTAGAAAATGCAATTGAAAACAGTGATAAAACTCAGGTATGTTTCAATAAAATACTTTACTGGTATTTATCATGATAGAATACTTTAAAATATACATTTATACAATATAATATGTACAATATAAAAATTATACAGATATGTCTGAATTTGATAATTAAATCTTTCATAGGAACTGATAAGTCATATAGAATCTAATACAAAGCTCTGCGGTAAACGTGGCAGGAAATTAAAGGCAGCTTTATCTTACATGCAATGTTATCAAACGCCAATCGCTGCATGCGACGAAACAATAAGGAACGAGCAATGCAATAAATTATTAGCCTCGATATCTGATGACGAACGGTGTGAAGCAGACGTTGATTTAGTAGCTGATACAATTATAAAGCCATCTGATATGAATACATTGAGTGAAAATTCCGAGTATACAACGTTGTCTCCTGAGATTTGTAATCACGAATCGTCCATTCGTGTACAAACAATTTCTAGTCATAAGGAGCCTTGTATGCTAGGGAATGAAGATAATTATCTCTCTGAACGTAATTTAGTGGATAGCAATAATGATTTTGATGTTACATCATCACGAAGTATTGATAATAGTGAATCTCTGTCTTCCACTGAGAATCAAGATAATTTTGTGTCTGACGAAAATTCAAAATCATCCGACATTGTATCCACAGATGCAAACGAAGTTGATTCTACCGTTTCAGAGATAAGTAAAAAGGAAGAAACGTTGAGCCAGCATAATGATAAGCAATTGACTAATTCAAAAGGTGAGTCATTTTTAAAGCAATATAAGAAATAACTTCTATGAATTTAAACAAAGTTTTAAACGTAAGTGTGCGATACAACAAGACATGTACAAGTATAAATATTATGTTAAATGTTTGGAGTTTGCCCTCAGCTCAATGTGTTGAAATAAATGTACCTTAAAATTTTTTTTATCCATTTCTTATATTGTTTTACAAATACGAACCGTTCTTTTTTGTATTTATGTTGATTTTGAATAATAAATTTTATTTATATATAGAAAATGCTAAATAAATAGAACATAAACTATTACAATAATTTGTCAAATTTTAGAAGAAGATAAAATCAAAATAGAGGAGAATATTTCCAAGTCGCAGTCCTTGTGTTCACCGCCGAATGAAAAGAATAGAGCTTCACAAATGGACACTAAAGTAGCTTCCATGGCAAACTTCCGGAAATTACGATGCCTTTTGTGCAAACGAAAATTTACATCCATACCCAATCTACGCAGGCACGTAGCGATGCACATCGGTTGGAATCGCTATTGCTGCAAGTTGTGTGATTTTAAGTGCTTCGTAAAATGCGATTGTGTTATGCATTGCAATAAAGTGCATAATATGCAAAATCGCGCGGCTATAGCAGAAATGATACTCGAAATATCGCCGGACGAATATACGTATAACAAGGACATTATTACAAATGCGACGAGTTTAGAAAAAAAATCGGACAATCCCGATATTACGAACGATTCAACTGCATCGTTGTGTCAACAGGAAATGCGTATGGATTCAAATAGTTGTACTGACTTGGAGACACATGTTACTTCGCAAAGCAAAGCTACTGCCACGAAAAGCGAACAAGTTGCAGAGTCACATAAAAGTGCTGAACATCAGAATGTCGATGCGAACAATAGTGACAAAATTGTGACGGTATCAGATTTATCAGAATCATTGCTGAATAATAAAAAATTAGATGACAATCCTGAACTTAAACGAATGGTAATGGAAGTGATATTTGGTTCGACTGATGTGAGCGCGATCGAACAGGCAGAATCCAGTAAGTCCACATTAGAGACTAACGATGATGCGGATGAACAAGTAGATGCGAACGATAACATAAATAATATTACGATCGTTGACAAACCCAAGGAAGCTTCTTATTCAATATTAGAGAACGTAAGACACCAACGCCCTACGCGTAACCGATTAAAGCGTTTTAGCAAGGATTTTGTATATGATTTGAAGGAAATAGCGCATCGGAAGGAAAGTGCCTTTACTAATAATTCTGAAATTTTGCATATACAAAAGAAAGCTAAATTGATTAATTGATGATACTGCGTTGTACCATTAATATTCGATAATATAATTAGCAATACTTAATGACTGTGATTTTCATTTAATAATGTATTTTTATATATTTTTTACTTAAAAATCTTTACATTCTAGAATATGAATTCTAAAATATGTAAATATTACATATATTAATATATATAAATATATATAACATTATATATATATATATATATATAATACTGAATAATATATGTAATATTGAATATTATTATAAATAAAATATACATTATTAATATGATTTATTGTGTATATCATATATNTTATTATAAATAAAATATACATTATTAATATGATTTATTGTGTATATCATATATTAATTTTCCAAAACACCACAATAATATCTAAAATTATAGATTCACATTTGGAATCAAATATATAATTGAACTAAATATCATTTACTTATGTTTCAGGAATGTGAGGTAATTTATAATTTAGAATTTGTGTGAAGAATTCAGATTATACATATAAATCTGAATATGTACATATCACGTTAACAAATTGTAATAAAGTAGATATATTATATATTATTCCATTAAAAAAAAAAACTTATTAAAAACATAAGAAAAACAATTAAAAACTTTCATTTAAATCTTTATATATCTTAATCAAAATAACTTATATTCGAAAAGAGATTTTATAATTCTATTATTACAAAAAATAAGTATACATTTAAATCAAACACTATATAAATATAATCTTTATACGAAATTATAAATTCTAATAAAAGTATGTGTATATATATACACACACACACACACACACATATATATACACACACATACATATACATACACAGAGTTAGCTTAATAAGAATGTATATATAAAATATAATGAGCATTATACAGTCGTTTTCGATTTATGTAACCGCGTGCCGCGCGGTCGCAAGTTCAATAGCAGTTCAAAAATTTCAAATTTCGCGCTGTACGTGATTCGAGATTGTTCGAGACTACGCCTGGAGAGGTCGCGCATGCGCAGGATAGGCTGCACCTGTTCCCCATCAACGTTCACATTGCCGAAGACCTCAGAGTGAGAATGCAGAGAAGCAAAACCGGGTACGCGTCCTCGCGCTCGTGCAATTGTACTCACCGGGTGATGTGGCTCCTTCGTTCCGCGACGATCTCGTCGGCATCATCGGCTCGCAAGGTGTTTCGCGGCAAATGGGCGAAGCGTCGTCGTCGCAAAGTTTGCCAAAGATATCTCGCAAGGA
>QKQZ01019354.1:0-40124 GCA_003595255.1 Solenopsis fugax
GGCGCGACCGCGCGCTGCCTGCTACTACTACTTACTCTCGGCTTCACCGCTCACCTTCACCTCGTCTCTTACTCAACGATCGTGCGCGGGCCCTCGAGTCTCTCTACCCCCGTTGCGTAATCGCCGCGCACAATCATTACCGAGTCGAATCGTCACTCGAGCGGAATAAGTGCGCACGGAGCCGAAGCCGGTGCGTTATGCCGGAGCGTACCGCTGTCGGGTGCGAAGTTCACGATGCCCCCAAAGTGAACATTCGACATTTAAAATAGATAACCAAGTATCGAGTATTTTAATTGAGAGTTTACTTCCACGTCCGACGTTATTTACGAGAAAGAATGCAAGTAACTTATCGTGAATACTAATAACAGTATTTTTGCGCGTTCGGGAAAATACTGATTCTTAAATTGTCAAATGGCGAAAAGGATGCCGCAATATGAAGGATGGAGCTAGCACGTACCAGTAACCACTGGGCACGTGCACACGCGATAAGATTCGGTTAAAATGCCTTAAGCGCATAAAACACTATTCCAAAAGTCATCATGACTAATTATAACGCGAAACGAAGCGTGTTTAAAATATTTCACGTGACAGCAAACATTACTGAACATTACACGCTATCGCTCTCGATTATCGACTTAGCTTAAAAAAAAATAGCTCTTCCTGTTTCTTGCAATTTTCGAAAATTGCACACGCAGCGTGTTTGCTCGTTTTTTACGACTTAGGGTTACGATCGCGTCCGATACCGGAAAGCAACGACGTCGTCGTCGTGCGCTTATCGGGGCTCGTTTAAGTGCCAACTGTCAAGGACTCGGCCTTATCATTTTTCTGCGTGTTAGGCGGCTCATTAGGCTTGCTCGTTCCGACAGAAAATACCAATGTTTTCACGTTCCGACTTCGTTCGCATATCTCCACCGATGTCGCCGTCGACGGCGGCAGTCACGTCCTTGCGCGGAGTGAACGTTGAACTCCAGCGAGAAACGAGAAACGACCAACACGAGCCTCTCGACATCTCGCGTTTCCCGTAAACCATCTATCGCTCGCGTATGTAGAGTCGGTATCTAAAACCGATTGTTGTTCGTTCCGGGTCTTAATCTAATTAAAAATAAGGCGGAACGCGCGCTTAAAGGGATGCTGGTGACGTTAGTTTTATGGCGACCGAATTGACCTATGTGTGCGTGTGAGATTGAGAGAATAATAAATATCAATATATCTCTATTAACTTCTACATCAATAACGCACGCACATATATGCACAACCTTTTAAAGTTTTCTCTTATACTAAGACTCCCTTAACTCATTTTTAAAAATATAGTATTGTTCCTTTATGTTATCTCATTGGAACTATACTTGTTTTATATGTACAAAGTTTATAAAACTTTGATATAAAGCAAATCTATGTTATGTGTGTTGTCACGAATCAATGTCAGTCGATAACAAAATTGTAATTTTTCAATTTCTTTTTGTTTTTGTATAAAATTGTTGTCTTCTAATTGTGTTATTGTCTGTATTTTAATTGTGGAAAAGGATTTATAATTCTGCGTAAGCAATAAAAATATTTTTATTTGTCTGAAAATAACAGCGTTTAATCGGAAAAACAAGCTTATCGCCGGCATCCCCTTATGTTATCATTTTTAGACATAAAAATATTTTTATTGATTATACAGAATTATAAATCCTTTTCCACAATTGAAGTACAAACTGTGAGTAGGGTGAAATCAACAATTTCCTATAAAGGATGAGAAAAAATTAAAAAATTATAATTTTGTTTTCGACTTCTGTGGTCGACTCGTGACAACATTTGCTGCACATAAAAGTTTTAGACTTTGTACGTATAAAACAAGCATAATCCTCCATCGGAATTACAATACTACATTTTTAAAAATAAACTAGGAGCTTTAGTATTAAAAAAACTTTGTCTGAAAACTTACAAAAATATTTCACTATTTTTAACCCGCTAGTTTGAAGAGTAAAAACGTGCATTTGACTCAATGAGTACGGTCCAGTTTTTAAATAGCAAACAGGAACTTTTTCGGAAAAATGAGTAATTAAAACGGGTTGCATACGAGTAATAATAACGTATACTTATAAGTTATTGTTGGGTAATAAAAACGTGCTGTGTATAAATTTGAGATGTAAAATACGTATATTCAGCTACAAGTACGAAATACTCGTTTGGCACTCGCAAGCACTCACATTGCACATTTTGAAATCATACAATTCAGTAAAGATTATAATTGTTGTACATATAAAAAAAGGACAAAAGACATAAAAAAAACCTGTATTAAAAATTTTCGATATAAATTTCTCGCGAATACTTGAATATTACATCGTACAACTTACTCATGAACTAGTAAAGGGTAAACACTAAAATATATTTAAAATATATTTAATGTTAGGCTACATCCTCGGATATCCTAGTTGATCCTCCTCTTGTGAATAAGAAAGGAACGTATTAACGATCATTCATCAGCTGAAAAACCAATATTGAAAACGGGTAATCTATACTTAATACTCAAAAATACTCAAATACATACTCGCGTATACTCGTAATATTTCTTCGCAATAGACTGCGCGGGCTTGAGAGTGCAAGAAACAGGCATAAAAATGATAGAATAGGTTAAAAACGGACTAGAAATAATTTAGGTGTAAAAGCGATGAATTATTTTTGTAAGAAAATTTGTGCACATGTATGCGTATATTATCGATGTAGTAATTTGTAGAGATATATCAATATCTCTCTCGTACTATTACAACAATATCGCACAGATACGTAGGTCAATTTAATCGATAAAACTAACTCACCAGCACTCTTAAATAATGACAGAGAAATAGTCGCCATTTTTTTATTGAAATTTATAGAGATTTTCTACTTTGTCGTGCTAATTTTATAGAATTTATAAATTTATTTAAAAAAGAAGGTACATATTTTTTAAAATTGCATTTTGTCCTTTTTTCATTATTTGAAAACTTACTTTCCATTTTCTTAAGTAACAAAATATGAATAATAATTTATTAATAGTAAATCCATGACCTCTACACGGTTTATCTACGATTCCGGATCTCTCAGTAGACTGAAATTAAAATTCAAACATTTTAATCAGAACAGCCACAGAAAAGATTTCTGGATTCAATTCTATTATTTTTCTATATATCATAAAATAAGATTGATATATATACGATTATAATTATTATTGAGAAGAAGTATTTTATTCTTAAATGAAAACATTTTTGAACCTAGAATAAAATAATCTCAGTGTTGTCACATTAATTTTCTTAGACAGATTTAGATTAGATAATGAAAATTTGTGACAAATCTTATAATATTCCTGATTTAACAAGAATTGATCTGAAGAAAATTTGAAGAATTTTTTCTAATAAAATATAAAGGTTTACGAGCGATTTCACTTTATAGATATCAAAAGTATCTCGTTCCAAAAGCCCGACTTACTTTACGCATAAGAAAGGGCTGCTCAGTTTTCCATGGATGCATTATTAATTATAACACATCAAATGTGAATCTTTTTAACGAGAGAACTTGTCCGCACGGTCCTCTATCGGTGGTGTGCTGAACTACGTAGCAATTAATCGCCATTATAACATTTTTATTCCAAATATAAGAATATATGAATTATATTTATGTATTATCTTACGACAATAAATATTAATCTTATTTATTATTATTATAGAAATTCTTTTTGAGAGGAAACACACTAAAAGAAATGTTTGGTAAAATCAACCAAAGTTTAATTAAATAGTGATCAAATGAATTTTATAGTTATAATTACTACATATACAGTTGTTTTGATCAAACAATTTGTAGCCTTAACTAAACAATTATTTTCATACAACTAATTATAAAGTTTCGTTAATGTAACTATGTTTTTGGTACCAGTAACTTCAAAATTCATTTGATCACTTTTTAATTAAACTTTGGTTGATCTCAAACGATTTCTCTCAGTGTACTATTGTCAAAATCAGAATATTTTATTTCGTCCAATAAATAAATAAACTTAACGCTTGTTTTTAAAAAGGTCCATTTTTATTCTATTTTTTTTATTTTGTGTTTGAGCCCTGAAAAATATAAAAGATTATGATATTACATTTCTGGATTCCTCTTAGAAAGCTATGTTTTAAGTCCGGCAAGTATGCAGCGCGCAGTTTGAAGACTTATAAATTCACCTAGAAATTTATTGAGCGCATACGAAGATCTTCTTTTGACCGAAATAGTTTCTTTCGTTATTTAAATGTTAATACCATAAAAGATTAAGTTATCACGATTCTCTCTCTCTCTCACATACACACACACACACACACACACACACACACACACACACAGTTTCGACGAAGTAATATATGTTCTAATTAAAGTGATGTTTGAGTCTTTAATTTCAGTGAAAAGACCCGCAATGATCATGATTACCGTTGAACTGTGCAGAAGTCAAATGGATCTATTGTTAATAAATTGTTATTCATATTTTTTATTTAAAAATAGAAAAGTATTATTTAGATAATAATAAATAAAAGAAAAACAGTAATTTTGATAAATATTTATCCATTTTTCTAAAAGAAGTATCTAAAAATCTAAAAAAATCAGCGTAATAAAAAAACCTCTTTAAACTAATTATAAATGCTAGAGAGAAATAATCGTCTTATTAATTAGTAGATACTCTTTTATATGTAAAAATAAATCAGTAATACCACGAGTTAATATGAGTTAAATGTTTTATGCTTAAACCTAGAGATATTATTGCGATGTAATATCTCGCAACGTTTCATACCTCAGATTTGAAGAAGTTGCTGACGTACTTAGGAACGGCTGTAACCCTATCAACGTATCTTTTAGCCGAGAGTCGATCTACGTAAGAGAAGTGTTGATCTCTGTCAAATAAAAAAGCAGCGAGGGGTTGGATTTTAGTGACAAAAGTACCGATGTACGAAAACATGTTTTGATCGCTACGCGGACCACATGGTATCAATATCATCAAATGCTTTCTTATTTGCTCTCTGCATATTTTCGTTGAGAGGTCATGAGATTCCCCTTAAATAACACACTCAAATATGCGTGCTCTTCATTATTTCTATTATCTCTGCATTTACATATGTGTGATATATTTGATTCTCAATTATCATAGTTAAGTTTAATCATTTTCAAATGATGTTATACGTTGTATTAATAAAATACATAGAAATATTGCTATACATTTTCAGGTGTTATTTTTTGCAATAAATTATTTTCTGTTTTTTTAGGAGAAAGGATTCTCACATTTAAATGCTTGCTAGCAACATTTATTATTAAATTCAACTTTCAATTTAATAACGTGATATTACTATTTCTTGTTCAATTTAAAACTGTGTTTTAAGACCGAAAATTTATTCTGCGGACAGTGTTTCGTGAATTTAAAAACGTATAAATAAAATTACACAATAAATATCAACATTAAGATCCAGTTATGACCGATAAGGCATTTTGTTTATATTGTCATTTCTATACATTCTTTTAATACATGAACTGCAGGAATACATTCTTCTTAGAGATGGACTTATAATTTCGGCAAAAAAATTTAAGCATAAGGAATGGCGTACTGTTCATCAAAATTAGTAAAGCCTGTCGAAGTAATCTGAGCGGCATTAAATAATTCCATACAAGCTAAATAAAACAATTTTTGGAATCTCAACACGGGAAGCAAGATAGTATTTTTGTAACACAAATTTCACACAAAACAAATCATCATGAATCACTTAACTCAATATCTCCCGAAGAAGCGATCGGTAAATGATTTTTTTTATGTGCGTAACGCTTTCGAGTTATTGAAACCTCGCACATGTGATGGTACTTCATCGATCCCTATTGTGACCCTCCAAATCCGATAAAATACTTCTAATTTATCGAGCATACTTCAGACGTGGTATCGCCGGGAATTCCATACTACCTTCTCGAATTAATGCGATTATATGTAATTAACGCAAGATATCTTTTGATTAAATAATCAATAAGATTCACTGTAACGATAATTGCGTCGTTAGATCTTGAATATTTCAACGTAAATCCGCGACAATACTGATCGAAAAATTGATAAACTAAACTATTTAAATATATGAGAGATGCATAAAAAAAAGCTATCAGTATTTGAATAATTTGCACTAATTAATTTTTAAAAGTGAAGCACTTATATTAAAATATATGGGAAGATGATTACTTGAAATATTCCAAAAAATAATGCAAAAAAGTCTTTAAAAAGTTCAAAAAAGAAATTCCTTAAAAGAAATTTAAATTGATACTATTTATATTTATAAAAAAAATTTTGAATCCCTATTATTCTTTTTTTTTATAAAATTTCCATTGACGTTTTTGTTTTCAATGAATAAATCAGAGACATCTAACAATTATCGATACATCCCAATCGACAATGATGACGATGACGAGGAAAGCGAACGGGTGTGACGGGGCGCCTCGTTATCGTTATCAGCACGTTCTCCACTGACAAACATCGGTTAGTCGCCCCGCATGAAAATACACAATTATTATCGTTGCGTACGAGAATAATGACGTTTATGGGTGGTACGATGGGAATGTCAACCAATAGAACCACTCGTTGTGGTGCCTTACCCCCGTACACGTGACCCCACAAGCCGCTACTACGTCATTATCACGACTGACCCCGCGAGGGCAAAATAATACTTGATATTTAATAACGCGTTGGACGACCGAAACACACCAACATATTTTTTTACGCGCGCGCTATCAAAATGTGACGTGCCCTCGTGGGCCGATTATCTCGACGTGCCGTAAATCACCCGATAGATGGACCCGTCAATTCCACGTGGCACGGCGGAGATTTAGGAATGCTTATATCGCTTTCGATTCATACGGCTCAGATTACGTCGAATATATTTAATGTTAATTGTTATAAACTAGATGTAATTATAAAAGTATATTTGACGAGTATACATAAGATTTATTGCTAAACATTCGTATTCATATACTTTTATTTATCTTATTCTTTTATAAGTTTTAATACAAAATATCAAATCGAATATAAATAAATTTATAACGGAATATGAATTTAGGAACATCGAAGATAAAAATACTTTGATGATATCGTAGGCATTTCTAAGTAAACTCAATAATTAATCTCTAGCTAAAGATATAGATAGGACCGATAAATTGTCGGAAAAAAATAAAACTCTAAATCATTCGGCACCATAAAACATAAAAAGAAATTCAATTATAGATCTCGTATCTTGTGAGAAGAATTATAAATGTATTGTTAACTAATTATGAAATTTATATTTATATTTATTTGAAAAACAAATTTTATTTTAAAATAAAACAATTATACATGTAATTATATGTACATGTTCTACTAATTTCTAATTTCTTACTATAATGCAATGCCTTACGTGATATAAATTCTTAACAAAAAATTATTTAATACATTTTGTATTGCTGGGAAGTAGCAATATTCCGTACCCACAGTTGCCGCCATCAGTGCCATCATACAAGACTTCCTTGAAATGATACTACATTGAGAAGACGAAGCCGATAAAGTTGAAATCGTATGCAAACTTGATAAAATAATGTTTTAATAATAAATATATTTTATTTAACGAATAAAGTTATAAATAATTTTTAAACTCAAAAATTTATATGTAAATCTCTTTTTCCTTTTAATAAATTTCTAACAAAATTATACGTTGTATACAATAAAAAAGAAAAAATAATATGAAAATCTTTTTATACACAACATTTAATTGCTTCAAATGTACATTATATTTTTTAATTTTGTAGAATATTTCTTATTAATTAAATACTAATTATATTAATTAAATATTATATTTTGTTATATTACATTTTGTACGATGATATTCTAATATTGTCTCTGCATTTTCGTCTGAAGTTAATAATTTTGTTATTTAAATAATATTTTTATTACTTATATTACTTACATATCTTTCTAGTAACAATTAAATATTATTTCTGTTATGTAATATTTAATAATTCTTGTATAAAATATTAGATTTGTTTATTTGTATAATATTTACGTTGTAATACTGTACCAACAGTTGATCATGTCAAGACCATTTCGTTATATCTGCAGCGAGATTCCCAGAAACAACTTTTCCGAACAACACCATGTCCAAAATCGGGTCATTAGACATCTAAAAAATGACTTAAAGATATCTTTGAATCATGTTATGTTGAAAGATATCTTTAAAATGTTTTTAAGTTGTCTTGTGTTTCGATTTTGGACATGCGTGCTGTCTGGGTTGATACAAGCGATTACTTATCTACCACTCTAGATTTGTAATAGTATCTTGCCGATACGGGATCACGCTCCACTCCGAATACTTTCAAATTACCGATTGAGTACAATTATCGTATACTGGTACTTCTAGCATTCTCAGAGACAGATAAGTTCAACATATCCGCATTCTGGATTTAAATGTTACCCATTGCAAAAAGATACCCGAGTCACGAAAATAACGTAAAGATGGAGCGTGGAAAGTTTATTTCAAGTGTATTTGTCAAAGTAATATCGACATAACTCTGCGTCCGCTATAGCATGTTTTCGCTAGTTACCAGGGAAACTATTCTTTCAAGCATTTTCTGTACATTTCGTGCAGAGCAAGTAGTGACAAACGAACGTCAAATATCATCTTTCTCACTTGCAAAGGTAAAATATAATTTATAACTTTCCGTTAACTCGATATATGTACTCGTGTTTTTCGCAAATTAAGTTAATCAACGTTCTCGTTCCAGTTCCGTTATTTGTTATGAGATTATTATTAAATAACATAACCGAGGCATATTTGTCTTTGGAATTGTTATACACCATCCTTAAATTTTTTCTAAGTTTATTATATTAAAAGGAAGTGAAATAACGAATGTATATTTTAGAATTGAAGTTAACAGAAAACTTTTACAATAAGAGGACATTTTTTATGTTTTTCATTATAAATTTATTAAAAAATATTAAAATAAAAATATAATATTATATAAATTCTATCTTGTGTATGTTGGTGTTATATACAAAGCTATACATATGAAGATAAACAAAGAAATGCATGATTGATAAATGGAATTATACTTATCTAACAATAGATCTTTTAACAATATCATTAATCCTTTTTAATTCATCATTTCTTTAAAACAAAAAACAAAAACCTAAAATTTTTGCAAAAGTTATGTTCATCGATAAGTTAATAAATTTCATGCTAAACCAAAGGCACTGTTATGTACGCTATTACGAGAAAACCCAATGACTGACGTTACGCACTTTTCGATTTGCGCGTGTCGTCAAATAACATCATTATCAGCATGGAAGAGCCAAAAGTGAATTTATCGGCAACGATCGTATTCCTTATCGTGACTGCCGCGGGCGTACAAGTCCCACAGGTGAAATGATCAAAGTTTGCTAGGTACCGCACCACTCGTGGCCTGTCCTCGTCAATTTACACGTAATATGTCACGTAGAAGGTACGGAATTGCTGCGGGGCGTCTTTGATCTTGCAGCTCACCCGGCCCCTTCGGACCCCGCCTGTCCACCTTCCGAAAACCTACCCTCCGAGTCACGCGCCATGTATGCGCCAAGGCGGGGGTGGCGAAATCCAATTTTATTATTTGCACGCTTAGACGCAGCCAAATTACATGATTGTACGCATAACGCGAAAATTTCTTCTTCCGGGACACATCCAGCGAGTAAGGTGCAAAATTTTTACGCTTCTTGCAAGAAAATCTCAACTTTTACATCGAAATGTGTACACAATGTTTTTGTACGAACAAAAGTAGAACATACGTTCTTTACATAAATTAGGAACAATTATTTAGCAATGCAAATGTGTATAATTATATAGTATGCATTATATATATATATATATATATATATATCTTCATACTTCTTTTAATTTTTTTTCTTAAGTAAACAATTTATATCTACATTACCGGACAAAAATATTTCTTCACTTTGAATTTTCTTTTCTATTTATGCCTATTTCTTTCAAAATCAACTGTATCTTTTTTATATATGTAGAATGTAATATATTTAGGGTTCAAGGTTATTATTAAACACAACATTTAAAAGATTAAAAAGAAAGATTAAAATTTATTCTTAAAAATTTCCATAATTTAATTAAGACAAAGTGGGTAAATTTGAACGGTAGTAGGTATAAGTTTATATTTTTCTAAAGCATTTAAATAAAAACAAGAGTATTTGTACGTAGTTATTTTCATCTTATTTGTATAATGTACACTTTATATGTTGTTTCAGAATTTCTTTTAGAATTATAGTATTGCTTATTTAAAGAAAAATATTGAAAAAGAATAACAAAAGTATTGTGGAAAATGTAGCTTGTATATTCAGGCTGGACTTCTTCTAGTCTTGAATTAATAAATTTAAGGTTTAGTGGAATATTTTTTAACAAAGATTTGAAAACGTGAAAAGATTTGAACGTTGCATCGAAAATCTAGATAATGATAGTTGAATGAAAACTGAAAAAATTGTAAGAGATCGCGAATCCGACTTGCCTATTCGTATTTGCAGCAGTCATAGATCATTCTATTGTGTTAAAGGGGGTGTGTACACACATTATAACAGAAGCATAATGGCGATTGCCTATGTGTACACACAGCGGGGAGGGCGACGACACAGAATGTGCGGTGTTTGGTCTCCATTAATTTCGGATCGACTGCAGGCCACCTATCTCTCTTTTTTTTTATGAAGCCCATATGTCTGCCATGAGTAGCGTCCCCGTGCTCATTTGTCAGTTCGCAATCTGCCGCTCCATTGCGATTTGATGGCGACAGTCAAAACAAGCCAACACATTTTTCAGCAAACGACAAACGCGTTCCCGAATCTTAAAATTTCGAGTGCCAGCGAAGGAGGGAAAAAAATCGGATTTTTATCGCGCGAAATTATGAGAGCACGTCGTATACGTTTCTCATTCGCCCCTTTCACATTTACGAATTCTCGCATTTGTAAATCATTCTACAACGGACTATATATACATATAAATATTAATATTCAAGATACATCCATATTGGCATATTGCTGATTTACTACACAATGTGAAATAACTAAAAAAATTATCATTTTTTAAGTTGTCTATAAAGAAAAGAGAATTCAATACACTCAGTGAAAAACTATAGTAATGATATTTTTATTCCTCTACAATCAGTAGACCAAATCGTTACACTAAAATTGCATTAAAAAATAATAAGGTATCTGTATCATCTAACCCCCAGTTAAACAAAGTCCATTTTTAAATTTACGTCTAGAATATATGTACTATATATACTTAAACGATGTGTTACAGGCCAAGTAACAAACAATATTTTTACAAATATTTTTAAATTATTTGAAAAATATTTTTAAAAATGTTAAAAATAATGTGTAAGTTTCCTTTATTTTATTAACAGACGTTTATTTTAATAAAACGATCCTTTTTAACATTTCGTAAATGTTTATTGCAATATTTGAAAAAAGTGTATCCTTTAAAATCAAATAAATATTTTTAAAATGTTTTAAAAACATTTATTAGATATTAAAGAACATATTTTTTTCAAGGATCGAAACAGATATTTTCTAAACGTTAAAAATTATTTTTTTATAAAAATAAATGTTTTTTTAATGAAATAAAATAAGCTTAATCCAATATTTTTAAAGTTTCTAAAGATATTTTTTAAATATTTTAAAAATATTTTTAAAAACATTGCTACTTGAGAGAGAGGACAAATAAAAAGAGATTAAGGAATTACAACCTGCACAGCAACGTTTATGAATCAAAAACTTGTGACGAAATGGGTGTATAAATCGTTTTTATAAAAATTCTCTGTAAATTTAATAAGTATACATCATTATTTTATGGTTTATTATATTATATAATTGGACTTTCTATCTATAAAAAATAATTAATATATATCGATCTGTTGTATATTTAGTAAGTTTATATTTTTGAATAAATAAATTTTTTTGGGAACAGCGTTCTCATTAAATAAGGCCCACTTACATAACTATTATTATGGTTATTGTTATTTATTTGTTATATGTGAGGTTTGAATTAAAAGCTAATGATTTCCAATGCTGTTAACTTTTAAAAAGTTAAAATTACACCCAATTGATAGAAATTTTCAAAGATTATATGATTATAATTAAAAACAAATTAAAGTTATTTATTTGAACTGGAAAACTTTGTTGAATTATGTCATTGTTATAGCAAATAAGTGATATATATTATTAATCGCATAAAAAAATTACTCTTTTAAATAATAATTATCTCAATATAATTCCGGTATATATGCCGCATCTAATTAAAACTTAATTTATCAAGTAGATATTATTATTATGTTTAAGGAAAAAGAATTATATTCAGTTCAATAAAAACTTCATATTGTTTATTACTATAAAAGAATTAGAAATACGAAATATTTATTTCCTTATATTTAAAAAAACTTAAACTTAAAATAACACTTATATTTTTGTTATATATTCTATAAGAGTAAAATATGCGATCATTCGTGTATATGGGACACATAGATAATATTTATAATCGTGAAATGTAAAATAACTTATAAAATGTGTTTATTAATTTATAAGAAAATAAGTTTATTAGAAAAGTTTAGTAGGAAATAATGAAAAATATGTATACATATGTATAATAATAATGCAATATTGAAGTGATTAAGGCGATACTGGAGTCATCTGTATTATCGACAAAAATACCATTTTGCTAAATAAATTGTACTTTGTATTGGTTTTACAGAAATATAATTCCTTTTACAGAATTAAAATACATACGCTAATGTATGACTCTGGTCCATTTTTTAATCAAAAACAGGAAAAAGTAAAAAGATTACAGATTTTCTTATCGACTTTTACTTTAATATGGCGATCAAAATCGTCAGTTCACCGAAACACTTACTTCTTGTTAAAGTTATGCTGGTTATGTGCATGAAATAAAGACAGAACCAGGTGTAGAATAAATGAATGAATATTGTTAAATTATTGAAATTAAGCCGAGAAGCCTAATTTAAGAAAATAGAATGTTTGACAAATTGTGTTTGTGTGTATATAAGATTTCGATGGAGTATATAGGGATCTGATGTTTCATGATATTTCGTAAATTACCTATGTATGTAAATCGAAGTCGAATTCGTTGATAAAATTGACGACTCCAGCCTTAATGCATGTAGATAATGCATGAATTTTGTACTCTACGCAGGCGCAAATGCCTCCGAATCATAGGACGTCCATTCGTCCATACTGCAACATCAAAGTCTAATGCACAATGAAATTACAGGCAAAAGAAATAGGGAATAACTTCAGGCAATAAATTTCGCAATTTCTGATTGATTCGTAGATATTTTTCGCGGCTTTTGATTGGTTAAAATCTATTGCCTATTGTTATTTCCTGTTGCCTGTGCTTTTCATTATGCAATAAGCTTAATCCCGTGTACTAAAAGTCGAAATATCCCAAATAGATAAGACATCAAATTAAATAAAAAATACAAAAGCTAAGCGCTTCTATTCTGCTATACTTACTATCTCTCTACATTTGTGTATCATGAAATAACTACTAAGCTTTTTACATTTCCTTTTATATTACAATAATCATTTTACGTAGATTACAATACATGATGAGTTATTTACCGTTGACAAATCGTTTCAACTCACTATGGCTTTATTAATATTGACAGTAAAAAAACTGAAATTGCAACACAATACTAATATAATATATAGACACATAACAGAGTAATTGCGTATAATTATCCTCACTTTTTCTATTTTTTTTTTCTGACTTCTGCGGCATAAATCCTCGCGCGATGTAAATACCGAAGTTACTTTATTTCAAATATTTATAATATAGTCGCAAAATATTAGAAAATTATAACATATTATTAATTAATTTGTTCGTTAAAGATATATTGTAGGAAGAGACATGGAATCCCAATAATAATTGATAAATTAAATTCAAGATTGCTTAATTGAGTTTCGATTTTAACCACATATATACACAGTATCGTATATTTTCTCGAAATAACATCTAAAACCCCTTAATAATGAGAATAAAACGATATACCCCCTCGATATCAATAAGTCAATGAAGCATCGGACCGTATCATCATCTCGCGGCGAGAGATCGCGTAATGTACGAACAGTGACGTAGAAAATTGCGGTGCTATTCTACGAGGAGAACCGAGGAGGGGTGCAGTACGGCGAAGACAGGGCTGACGGGAAATACCGAAAGGGCGAGAAGGGTACGGGCATCCCCACGGCGCGTATAATATCAATGGACGATGGCTGGGTGGCGATGATCGCGTCACATTAGCAGTCGAGCGTTCTATGAGCCACTGCCACATCATGCGCGGCTGTATGTATGGCAGAGACCCATTGGTGCATACATATATACAATATATTTCCTGGTGGTAGCGATGTCACCCCAACGACGCGCGGCGCCTTCAGATGTAAAATAAACGACACCTAATTATACGCGGCCCGTCTGCGTGAAAAGGGCCGGCCGACGGAAGGACCCCACAAGTGCGTGCGAAGGTGGCCGCCTGCTTAATGGGATTACAAAATTACAATTTAGATTGATCGCCCCGCACGATGATATTTATAGGCTATGAGCGGCAGTGCGCTCGTGGACATTTCGATATTGTTGCCGCCGTATCGATACCCGTTCAACTTCTCTCGCGCCAGATAACGTCCGTAAAATTTATGACGAGTCTTTAAACGCTATTTCTTTCGTTTCGCTGTGATAGTAGCAGTTTGTTTTCAGTAGCACTTGTTGTCATTTTTTACTTCAAGTATCGATTAAAGATTGAAAGGCACTTTAATTATCGTTTGTCCGCTGGAATTTGTGAAAGCTCGATGAAATCCTTTCTGGACATCAGGACATTAATACTTTAGCTCCGATATTGAGTACCGACCCTTACTGCTAGTCATTCTCCTTTCCTTGTAAGCACTTTTAATGCACTTTAAGAGAAAGCGCAAACATCTTTTGTTACTGAGTTCAATATTTTCCTGTGTGCATTCACGCAAAAATCTCGCTGCATAGTGACGACTTCGACATCTGGATGTAGTTCGTAATATATGGAGGTGTCTGCGTGACAACGCTCGTATTTTTTTTTCCCCTCCCCGGCTTCGTGGGCTACCAAGGGGGTGGCTCGCCGTGGGTGTGCCGGGCGATGATTAATTAGCGTTTGATGAATATGTATGAGAGAAAGGCGACCGCGACTCTGACGTATGTATGCACGTATACTTGCGCGCGAGTACGCGCGTATATATATGTATATGCGTACACGCTACGTTGTCGGGTACATCCCTCGCGTTACAATAACGCCCAACCTCCCTTCGCGTACCTCGTTTCAGCCCCCGACTGCCGTCGCTCCGCGTTTCACCTCAACGGATTCTGCGAGTCCTCCGTGAGCTGTTTAACGATTCGTTCCCCATGCGAGGTAACGCCGGTTAACGTTGCGCGATGATCTACGTCGTCTCTATAAATTTACGTGCAAAAAAATCACGTCACAGGAAGGAAAAAAATGTTAGAAATATAATGTCGTATATCACGACAGAGTTTATTACTTACGAGTATTTAAATAATATCTGTAACAAACTGTATGTAATCCGGTAATCCAGATAATAATTACAATATTTTATATTAATATATATTAGTATATATTTTCTAATTATTTAATTTGATAGTACATAAAATGTGCCAAACTTTCATATTTTCCGCAAAAATAAAGATAGTAACTTCTTCCTGGGCTCATTTTACAGATAAAAAACTCATCACAAAAAAATCAACACCCTTGTAAATTTCTCTCCTTAATCATACCTCGTAAAAAATTCGTAAAATGTGTTAAAAGTGATAAAATAAATATATCATCCACAAAAATTAAGATAACGGATTGTTACTGGACACATTTTATTTAACGTAACGACTATTTATAAAAAAAATAAATTTCTATTTAATTTTAAAATGGAGAATTTAATATGGAAGAACAAAATATAAAATTTTCTTAGATTTCAATGAAACTCATATTCTAAAGGTTTTTGAAGTTTTCACTAATTGTGAAACTGTAATCAACATTCATAAATCAATAATTCATAATCAATATGGTGAATCCAATGACAAATAAAGATAACTAAATTTTGGATTTGATTGATGTTTTGGTAGCGCTTCCATATTGGATCCGCCATTTCGTATTTTGAAATTTTGATTACAGATTCATAATCAGCAACCATCTAATAAAACGTGAATTAGATGTTAATTATTCTTAGAAGAAAATCAGACATGAAAGGATTAAATACGAAATTTTCTTATTTCTTGTACGTTTTATTTTGTAATTAAAATACAAGAACTCTCACGGTTGAATAAAATTCTTTTAACTAAATAAAGTTAAAGTCAATGTTTCAGTTATGTTAAATGTTAAATGAACAAAAAGCCTTTAACTAACTCAATTAAAGTTGCATTAAGATTAAATTAATTTAAGTTAAATTAAAAATTAATTTTAAAATGTATTATTTATATGAAATTAGAATATCATAATTTTTAAAAATTAGATTACTCTAAATGACAAAATAATTACAAAATGGATTTTACAATAAATAAATTTAATATTTGTAAATTAAGTTTATATGAAATAACCAAGTATTGTTTTTAATATGGAAACGTTTTTGAAATTTTTGCGTTTGGAATTTTTTCGTTTAAATAGGAAAAATTTTGGTTAAGAAGTTAAGAAAAAAATTAATAAATTAAATTATATGCGTTTTAAAAATAACTAGTTAAAGTTAAAATTCAACTCGTTTAAAATTAACTAAATTAAGTTAAAAGTTATTAACTTTTCAACTTTATCATTTAACTTTTAACTTTTTAAATAGTAACTATCCAATCTTGTGGTATACGTCATGCGATTATGTTAAAAGCAGTATAGAATTATTTCATTCAGAAAATAATTTAGTAATGGTTGCAAAATTAAAAATTAGAGAGTACTGTGCTTTCTGTTACGCGCATATGATTGAAGTGGGGATTAAAAACTCTCTACGTCGATATGGATATTTCCGATCGAATAAGCATTCGATGGACATTCGTTGGCGAGATACGCGTTGTTTTCGCATCGGGGCGAAATATCAGGCGCGAGTGGCGGGCGTGAGGGGGGNTAGATTTCGCCAAAACGCGAGGCTGAAAGGCAGCACGGCGCGCGGATTGTTCGCGCCGCGAGGAGAACAATGCAAACAATGGCCGGGACGTAGCGCTGCGGTGAGCCCGGGCTTACGCGGCGAATACAATTACATTATGAACCCGATTACCATTTAAATGGAAACAAACGTGAAATGCTAAAATACACCGGCGAACCCGCCCGCGCGACGCACGAAACCGCGCAAGCACCTCCCTCCCCCCTCGATCATCGGTATGCAAATTGTGCACGAGCATTGTATACGGAATGTTCCGCACTTACCGAAAAATATTCACGCACAGGTTCTTTGATGAATGCGAAATCGAGTTTATCTGTAGTAATAATAGTACTCAACTAATTCAATCTATATACAAGCAAGATTATTTTCTTTCAAACATGAATCTGTCGCACGATAATAATTTATATTAATTTACAAATATATATTTGCGAATATAAATTACAAGCGTTCCTAACAGTTCGCTAACTTTTTAAACTAAATCGCCAAAATCGACGCGATATTTCTCTTGCAATCATATTTAACTGCGCATGAAAAATAAATTGGATACGCGAGGTGATAGATGGTAAAACAAAACGTTTAACGTGACCTATCGGCACCCTGATTCTAATTATTATGCACTTAATTTCCTAATGAAGCGCATCGAACGAGGGTCGTGCAAAACGACGCGCTCGTGCACTGATTTCACGGGCCACCTGTCGCACCGACGCCTCATCCGCCCTATTCGTTTTGTCGCATTGGTCACGCAGGGTGTAAGACATTATTCTACACGGAGGGTAGCGAACCGCACCGTGGAAACTGACTCTAACTTATCTGTATAAAATCGTAAATGGGAACTTTCGCTGCAATCCATTTTCATACTAAGGCATACCAATCTTCTTTTTGTATTGAAAGAAAAAAGATTCCATTCATCTTCAGAAAGCAGAATAAAAATTTCTATATTTAGAATTAAGGATAAAATGCACTCGTTTAACATGACATGAGAAACCTTCAAAATTGATATGTAAATAAATTAATAAAAAATATATTTTTATTTATTTATATGTATTAATTTTGACTTATTTGAATATTTTCCAATCATTCAATGAAATTATCAACTGCAGGATGTATAATTAACGTTATAAAAATCAAATCTACATATTTAATAGTACATGAAATAGTAAAAGCCAAAGATTTAGTTGATGACTCTGATGCCATTAAAAATGTTATCCTACATTTCGAATGCACTAGCACTTCTGATGGGGAGTATCATTTGTTAGTTGAATCAGTTCAGATGTTTCCCAACAAACCACGCTAGTCTTTTCTTCATCATCTGTTGTCGTTTTGGCACAATACCGGCGAAACGACAAATATGTCAGATCGCGAGGAAACAAAGAGAAGCGTGCCGGGCATCGGAACGCCCCTTTTAGACTCAATCGATTAGAAGTGTCCACCTTCTCAAGAGTGAACTGCTCACATCACCAGTTCAACCAATTCGATCACTTTTTTTTTTCTTCCCAATTCAACGCCCAATTCGATCGATCTTTCGAACGAGAGACACCGCGCCGGTTGACAACCAAGCCGGAACGAAAAAAAATTAAGTGGGAGTAAGAGATGTTGACAAATCTCGACGACTACTCTTCCACGGCGCAGCATCATCGTGGAACAGACGGTCGTCGACAAAAAGGGAGCAGATAGGGGGTAGGTGGATCTCTCCCTTAGATAGATAGGTAGGTGCGGTCAGTGTCACGAGGACTCACAAAGGCTGACCACCGGTAGGGGCATTCAAATGGTAATCGGCTCGCGCGTCTAACGTACACCGACGCGCCCTACCCAACCCTGTTTCAAGGGGGTGCGAGAGCGGGCGCACCCCTCGGCACACAGCCGAGCACATTCACACCAGAATCAAGCCAAATATTGGCAATATCATCCCCTGGCATTGTCCCTCGCCGCGACCTGCCTCCTGCCGCTACCGCCGTCGGTGGGAAACGATGTCCATTTGAATGCGCGATTCCATTACCGATGCCGGTATATCGGCCCGAGAATATTACCGGATTAGGATTTAAAGGGAATCTCGGTACAGTCGTAGGAACTCGGTCATTTCTACGGAATACACCACGTTGCTGCACGATGCGACAGTAAACATGATAAAGTCGAAAAAGTAAAAAGGACAGGTTCACGCTTTGCCTACATATCTTTTCTCGTCGCCCATGCAAGTAATTCCACTACATAAAACTTGAAGAAACTGTCAAGAATATAAAGCTAGAGCAATTTAAAAAATTAAATGTAAACAGGCTACTACACTGAAAGAAATATTTGGTAAAATCAATCAAAGTTTGGTTGAATAGTGATCAAATGAATTTTATAGTTACAATTACTAAATATATACTATAGTTGTTTTGACCAAACATTTGTAGCCTTAACCAAATAATTATTTTCATACAATAAATTACAAAAAGTTTTGTTAAATGTAACTAAGTTTTTGGTACCAGTAACTACAAAATTCATTTGACCACTATTCAACCAAACTTTGATTGATCTTACCAAACGATTTCTCTCAGTGTATAAATCTTTTACATATACACAGAGAAAAAAATATATGGTATTTGTGACTATAATTGCATAGTTATAAAACTATAGTTAGGAGGTCCATTATAGTTATTATTGTTATATTGTTAGTACTAACAACCTTATATGTATAGTTCTGCCAGCTATGAAAAAATTTTACTATAAATTATGATAATTTATACGATAATTTATATGATAATTACAACTACTAATATAGTAAAATATCAAGATATATATGAAAATTGAAATAACCATTTTTATATTGTTAACGCAACTACAATTATAGTGAATATAACTATTTTTCTTATCATTTGTTTACTGTATATGTGGTAATAATAACTAAAAATAAATGAAAGAAAAAATACACAGTTGTGTAGTACACAAAACTGTCACTAGATGGCCGCGATTGCGTTCTATTTCTCGTAAGAAAGAAAACACAGAATGGAATAAAAGGCAGAGGGATTATGAACATCTTTCACTGATGTTCTAGTAAAATAATTTTTTAAATAAATTCCCTTGAAAATAAAATCAAGTGGAAGATATGTTTTGACAATTTTTCAGGCAGCTATTATTTGCATGGCTATAAAATAAGTATAATTTATTTTTATTATAACTATTATTTAAAATAACTATAATTTTATAGTTTGCACCGTAAATGACTATAAATTATAATAAAATTATAGTAATTGCAATCATTCTTTTCTTTCAGTGTAACCATACACAATAGTTGCATTAACGCATATTATAGTTACGATGATCATAATTCATTGTTCAGGCAGCTATAATTTGTTGGTTACAATAACTATAAATTTATAGTTGNATAATTGCAACCATTCTCTTTTCTCAGTATAATAATTAAACATGGCTACTTTTCAAATAAAGTTCAATAAAATTTTTAATTAGAAATCATATTTATATAAAACTCTCGTAAGAATTCCTCTTTTGTACACTGAGAGAAATTTTGATAAAATCAATCAAAGTTTGATTGAATAATGGTCAAATGAATTTTATAATTACTAAATATATAGTTGTTTTGACCAAACAATTTCTAGCCTTGAAACCAAATAATTATTTTCGTACAACAAATTACAAAAAGTTTTGTTAAATGTAATTAAGTTCTTGGTACCAGTAACTACAAAATTCATTTAATCACTATTCAATCAAACTTTGGTTGATCTTACCAAACGATTTCTCTCAGTGTATATACTGAATAAATGAAATGAATAAAATGTTACAATAGTCAAGTTCTAAAATTATTTTATTTTTTGTCAGAGGAACAATGTAACTGTAATATCACGACATCGATAATTAACGTAATTGTTAATTCATTCTCCTGAAAAATACGTAAAATTATGATCATTACCGCGATCACGTATCTTGCTTAATTAGCGTCATTTCGGTCGGAGCACACTTGATGCGCTTATGATAGTCGGCAGTAATCCGGTCCAGGTCGTTGCGCCGATTATCTCGTAAAACGTGCTGCCGGGATTCACCGTCCGGACGGATGGATGGACAAACGCGTCCGTTTGACGTTCACGAATAGATCTGTGCGATTCGCGATCGTTGTTGATTCAGGGTGTGCAACGTCGCACGTGCGCCGGTGTAGACGCACGCAAAGCTCCCGCAACCCGAACTTCAGCACGCGCCACGATTACGCGATTACGCGATTACGCGTGTCGTCTCCCCATCGTACAGCCCGGGCTGATGCCCCGAAGGAGAGCTCGAACAAGCAATGACGCGGAAGATGATTTGCTCCCTCCTATCATCCGCGAAGAGCGAATCTATGTAATAACCTGGCTCTGATGAGAAAAAAGAGGTACCATTTTATGTTCAAGATTTATCTAATAATGTCAGAATTATACGTTCAATTGCAATACGATATTTACGGCTAATAAACGTCTCTCTTTGATAATACCCTTAATATAAAACTTTTCTAAAAATTCACGGATTGACACAGATTCACAGATTCACATAAAATGAAAAATTGGTGATAGTTTATTTACAGTAAAAATGCAGAAATTTCCACCAACGCGAATGTAGGATTATTTTCTCTTTATACGTCTGAGAATCCGAGGCGCAAGGATGCATTTAAAATGGCATGCGTGCGTACTGACTGGGATTTTGCGCGTCGCCTACGCAGCGCAGCGGGAATTAAAGGACAGGCAGGAGGGAGTGATACGTACCATGTCGGCACGAGTCGACACGTGGCGGTAGCGCTTTATACAAACAGCATTATGCACGCTCTCGCGCTAACATAAATTACTGCGGGTTTAATATTGGACGTCGACGTTGGCCGTGGCCGACCACCTCCTGAGCAAAATACGTTAAATGCGGGAAGAGCCCGGATGCGTGCAACCGCGATTCGCGATTTCTCGGTTTACTCGAGGAATTTCTCGAAGACCCGATACCGAGCACGCAAATAGTAACAATTACACATATCGTATTTCAATTAAGGTTTTGGATATATAATACTAACTAAAAGTTATTAAAATTTAAACACTACAAACTCCTTAGGTTTATTCTTTCTCTCTAATAAATGACAAAAAATTTTGACCATAAATGTCCGAATTTTGGCCCTGAAATCAGTTATAAACAATAGAATAACAAAACATTTTATTTATAACGACTTATGCAGCGAAAATAACCAAATTTTGCAGTTTTGATAAATAACTTTTGAACAAGTTGACACAAATAAACTTTTGCACGAATACTTATTAGAGTTAAATTTGTATAATATATATAAAAAATTTGATTTTATTCGTAATGCTATTTCCTCATCAAATTTACAAATAATATACAAGAATACTACAAAACGTGATTTTATAAGAATCAAACGTTAACAAAAAATTATAACTTAAATGACTTTTAAACCAATAAGGGAATTGTGCTAAAATTTTACACAGATACTCAAACGTAATAATAGAATAATATATGAAAATTTTATATTTTTAGTAATGCTTTGAGATATAGCATATACATTTTTAAGATTACATGTAAAATGGCAAAAAATCGGTTTGGCAAAAATTCTTAAACTAAAACTAAATCTGAAAGTTTACATTCAGATGGCTTCAAATTTAGTTTCTGTGAACATTCCGTTTCACGCTTGATACATTATTTGTCCTTATTCAATATTTGATGAACAATAAGAATAAATAATGTATTATGTGCATCATGAGTGAATTGGAAAATAACCTCGACATTTTTCGGCAATTTTTTGTTCTAAATTGTAGATTAATTTGCCGCAAACTGCTACAAACCGGTTTGTACTTATCAGATTCAATTATTCTATTTACACTTCTGTCTCTTTTTGTGATGAAATTCATTTCAGCTGGACGCAATGTTCACCGAACGGCCGAATTTGAAGGCGAAAAGAAAGGCATATGAATGGCATTATTCGTGAAAAGCCTCGGCCGAATTTCATAGTAGGTCCTTTCACGACGTAAAAGCGTGAAAGACTTCGGGAAACTTTGAGCCCAGGAAATATCCAAATACCACTGCGAAAGCGAGAACGAGCGGAAGAAACGATAAGTGGACACCCCGTGGAAAGTGATGCGATGCAGGCCGTTAACATGGGTTAAGGTCGGTTTCGTTTATGAACGAGGATCGAAATCCACGCGAGCCGCATGTCGACTCGAGTGTTGCTCTCTGCGGCAAAGTCGCGTCTTAATCCCAAAGAAGCAGACTGCAAGACCGGATGCGGCCTCTTGAATCCCGAACGGATTGGCATTGTTTGCTGTGGATTTACACGAAATGAGAGAGTGTTACCGTACAAGAGCAGTCGCTCGTATGAAAATAAAAGCGTAGCGATCACTTCCGTTTTATTTAATTAGGAAAATATTTTAAAAACTATGAATTGAAATATATTAGAACAATATTAAAATACAATATGAGAATAAGGCATATATAAAAAATAATTTTGAAATAAAATGATGTAACAATTCTCTCCACTTCTCGCTTTCGATCGCGAATAAAATACTTTCTGGAGAAAAATTAAAAATGTACAGTTCAACTTGTTAATTAAAATTTAAGGGCCGATTGTTTCACTTTAGAATAAACTATGTGGTAAATTATCTAATGGATATTTATGTCTGTCTACACATCTATTATGTTTGCGTGTAGACATTTATCCACTAAATAATTTATCACATAAGCTGCGTTCTCACTTTGATGCTCACAGCGCTTTAAGTATCAGGGTTGGTTGATGAGCATTCTAAAAATTTAATATGGTACTTAAGATTGCGTAGAATACATACTAAACTAACATGATAGACATAACCCTAATTTTTCATTCACTACTTTATAAAAATACAATCCACAAATAAAAAACAAAAAATTAATATTGAAAATGTAAACATAGTGTATATTTAATCTACAACAATTTTAATTATTTGCTATAATATGTTTTTGCTTTTATCGCATGAATTTAATTTTGAAACACATATGGACCAATCGTACCGTAATTTTCTCATTGAATTTCAATTATATAGTCACGTACTTATATGTTTTAAATTAAAATTTTATTCATTATAAAAAAAGATGTATAAAATAATAAACCTGTAATTTTAAGGAGATTAATAACAGTATTTTGTAAAATTTACTGCAAACTTTGCATTGTACAATTAATTGTCATCATTTCTCATCTTATCATTTCTCTCTTATCATTTCTCTTTGAATAAATGCTCCTTTTACGTCCAATGAGAACATTTAGGCTTTCTGCATTTGTTCATTATTAGAACTTAATATAAGAGTCTTGAATATTAGAGAAAATATCATACATCGCAGATCAGGTTTGGCCAGTCTAAATAAAAATATTGGATTATAATTGTTAGATTGTGCAATGCATGATACATATGTGTATGAAACTAAAGTGGTATCATACTTAATATTATACGAAAAATACCTATGTGTTATTATACACAGAATACCTATGTATGATATGTAGTATTATACACAGAATAGCTATATATGATATGTAGAGTACGTTATCTTCCCAATCCTGTTAAGCATCCTTATTGTTGATTTTATCCTTGTTGTTTATCAAATATTAAACAGGGACAAATAATGCTTACAATCGCTGTGAACGTCAAAACAAACACAGCCACAGTTTATCCAGAAATGGAACTACCGGTTCTAAAACATGAATTGCCGATAATTCCTAGAACTTCTTGCATACTTCTCTCGATAAATTACACGACTCAAATGACTCACTGACAGGACTTTAACTAACAACGATATTAGTATTGTATATTAGTACAGCATGTCTTGATTAAAAAATTGACACGTATATTTGTTTTAAATTCTCAAGCGTGGTATTGGGATAGGTCGCACTATAATGGCCCAGGCATTCTACGTTCGGAATCCTTATCCCGTGCCGAATATTTCACGGGAAGGAGCTTGGATATCACGCGGGCCAGTGCTGGGAGATAAAGTCTCGCCGTCGGATAGAGACTGGAAAGTCAAACTGAGCGCTCACGAGCGTCTCTTTGCTCATCACACCTTGAATAGCATCCGCAGGGATCGTCGATTCGTCAGATCGCAGGTTTGATATTCGATATCAAAAGTAAAACATTGTATTACGTCACAATTTTTTTGTCGTCGATATATAAGCCACTTCTTTTACAGGTTCCGCGCGACGCTCTCGATCTAGCACTAAACAGCGTTTATGCTCACAGTCGAGACACTCTAGTCTCGAAGATGTACGTACCCATCCAACCGGAAACGCTCGGCAGAGAAACTTGGCGTGTCTTACGAAACGAGATCAAGGTACCTCGAACTTAAATATATATAAACGCATCGTTTAAAAGTATAAAAATGTTAGTGTGAAAAATAAATGGATATGTTTGATCGTTTTCAGATTATACCGGAACCACCTAAACCAGATAGACCGATGCACGTGAGCGGTCATTCGGACGAGGAACTTAAATCGGTAGTTCGGACACCTTTATCGGCGGATAAATCGAGGTGTCATAGCGGGCCAACTTTACCGCGGAGAATTCATCCGAGCAGCGTGAAATTAAATATCGAGGGTCCTCATATGGACCAATCGAATCCCGGATACAGTCGCAAAATCGACGGAACTTTTTACAGTATTTAAACACGGATTTGGGCGGTGTTTGAGCGGCACGCTTGGAGAACGTTCGGATTAAGCTGAAACCTGCAATTCGCCGAATGAAGCTCCCGCTTTTACAAATACCATTATCGCTATTGGCATAATCTGGCGAGATTTACGTTTTGGAACGCTCCGAGAAGCAGCGAATCGTCAGCGTCACTATAACGTAGACGTGAAATTGATGGTATTAGGAAACTTTTGTACATCCTGAGGACAGGCATGATATAATTTGTAATTAATCGCGTCAATCGTCGCTATTATTTCTTTGTCAGCGTGTCTGACAAAGTGTCCGATCATTCTATCTATCTATGCTAATCTGATCATGTTGACAAATTTATCCGATGGCTCACGAACTTGCCTTGGCTATCGCGAGCAGAGATCTCCCGATTGCAGCTCGCATTTTCGCCCCTTCGGCAATTCGAGGCGCAGGCGGCCCGAAGATCGGCAGAAGCGTGAGTCAGTGCGCACCGAGTTCTCACTCGGCACGGCAGCGAGCTGAAGGGACAGAATGTCCCATTACCCGGGTAATCCTTGTTTGTAATAAACCAGCGCCCCGCTGCCAGCTCGGGGGTGACAGCGGAGCCACCCTCGCCGAGGCGAGGGCTCGCGCGAAGGAGGAGTCATCTCCGCACGCATATGCTCCTCATGAAATATCATTTATGTTTCTCACCCCGCGCGCAAACGTCTATCTTGCGACCCGTTTGACCCGGCTCGCAACCCTCCGACACCCTCTCCGCCAGGCCGGAGTAGGCAGCACGATCCTTATACATACGTCTAATCCGGCCATGATTGCCCCGCCGACCGCCTCGTCACGAAAACTCCACCTCGGCTATGAGATGTAGTACACCCTTCCTCTGTCTGACCCCATTCTCCGAGCTCCTTTAAAACGCTTTTTGACGAACCTCGCAACGGCACGAGATAATGAATTTTTACGCCGACGCGCGTCTCCCCCATCATTTTTGTATTAAAACTTAATTTTGCTTTATTATCCAGTATGTATAGCACAGAAACGTTGAAGAAATATTTCATTGTAATATTGCAACATTACAAAAATATCCACCTTTAAAAATATTGCAATGCAATATTGCAGCAATATAACATATTTTGATATTTCTGATAATATTCCACATTATCATTATACATTTTGATACATATACTCTCTAAATTGAAATCAATGTATTATTCCCTGAAAGACAGTGAATAGTCTGTTTTCAGTGATATATTTATAATATTTCATTCAGTGATATATGCATTGTTTTTTCAGTGACAATATATTGATTCGGTCAGTGAGAGTACTCCCTTCTTAATTAGAATCACTGAAAAATAGTGAATAGTCACTGATGATCACAGTTATATGTATAGCATTGCAAATCAGTAAGATTCCACTGATTCAGATTTAGAGAGTAATTTTGAGGAATATCACATATCCTTGAATTAATTTTTAGACAGAAGAGTAACAAAATTTTACTGCCGAGATACAGCTCATTTATTTTGGTCTTTAAAAACAATTTTGGGGATTTGCTCCTTCAAGGAATCATTTCATTAAAACATGGATGAAAAATCTTATAATATTAAAATCTTTTTTTCTATCCTAGGTAGTATTTTAATTACTAGAAGTAGAACTCCACCGCGTCCATCTAATAGCGGCTGCGCGTACAAAGCGTAAAACTTTATTTTTTACGATATTTTTGAAATGTATTTCTGCAACATTACTAAAATAATATTACAAGAAAAATCTTTGCACTGCGAAACAATGTTGCAAAGTTGCGGCAATATTGCTGCAAGCTTCTATTGCTATGCTGTATATGAATATATTGCGATCTGCTTAGAATTTGTAATCTAGACTCATTACAATTGTGTAACCATGTAGATATGTCATTTGTGAGTGTTTCAATTAATCATAAATTCGGCGGTACCGATGATAATAATTTTTCTTTAGATTATACGTTGCGGCGCATTGACGCGGATCTTTTTTCTTCCTCAGAACAACGACGGAAAGAGAGTCACCGAGACTATAAGGGTAGAACGATCTCAAACGGTCGTCAGGCAACGAGCGAGGTTACCAGCCAATTACTTGGCTGAACGGTTTTATTTGTATTTAATTCTTATTTAATTTACTTTTTATGGTCGCGCGCGCGCAAGTAGTTTTGCCGTCGCCATTAAGAAAATGGAAGGCTTCTTTGTCATTGCAAATTAACGGTCGCGATCTACCCTGTCGAACGCAATCAATGTAGGTAAAAATGCTATCAATTGCACAACATAGCATTCGATAATGGAATGTACACTTGATGAAAGCGTTAAATTGTACGAAAATAAACTGGTCATTCTGTAAAAAAGTTAAAGAAATTGAAACAATCGAACAAGAATCAATACGATCAGATCAAATCAGGTCTAATGAAATGAAAAGCACTATTAATATTAATTGCCGACACGTAACGCTTTAAATATTTGAAAACTAATTTTAATCGACACAGCATCACTATTCTTAAAGATTAACAAAAGTAATGATTGAACAATGATGCTGCTATCGTATAGACCACGTTTAGACTGGCTCTATCTATTCGATTCTTTCACGCGTACGCTTTTCCAGAAGGAAATTCTGCGTGAAAGTCGAAGCAAAGTCGCATTGATCCCTCCAGGATGAAGCTGTTATTCCACTGAACTTGTTACGTTATATTTATCAGCGCGGTGCACACTGGCACTATCCGTCGGGTTTTATCGTTCCTTTCGGATTTCGTTCTTTCACCGTCGCTTCAGCTAAATAGACAAAGCCGCAAATGACACAGCGAATAATAAGCAACACACTAAATTAACCAGACGTCATATATTATGGAATTTCCATTTTAATTCGTTCTTTCTCTTAAATTGGTCTAAAATATTTTTTTTAATTTATATATACTGTGTGTGTGTGTGTAAAGGAATTATAAGTTATATAAAATATAAATCATAATTCTGAGAATGTGTACTAACAAATATTATGACAATAATTGATAGAAAAAGAATATTTCAAAATTCTAATAATCTGTGGTATGATTTTTTAATTCTGTAATGATCATTTCGCAACTTTATGACATTTAACTCCTAATTTTTATACTTTATAAGTTTACTTATACAATTTATATATTTATATTAAACTTTTACTGTTGTTTTTTAATAATAAATAAAGTAAATTTTAAATAAAGTTTTACTCTAACCAAACTTATTGATGTTCAATAAGCAGCGCGATCCTAAAAAATTGCTCCCTGATTTCGGTTTATTTGCCGTTTTTCAATCTCCACTGTCGAAGAGAGGAGGAGGGGAGCTCTCTAGCTGAAGATCGACAAAGGGGTGGCGGCTTAGAAAGCTTATTTTCTCATTTTGATTCAATATGGTTGCACGCGCTGGCGCGTAGTGTTTACTCAACATTTTAAAATTATTTTAAAACAACTCGTCCCTAAGGGAAAAGGGATATCTGGTGACGCGAATGTCAGGGTTGACATTACGTGTCTCGTGATTTCGAATGCGGTGGGAACAAACGGGATACGTTCGCTGTATCATATTCTCGTATATGCGACCTTTAAAGGATACCAACTACCAGCCGAACGAGAGTATCAGCGTCACTGGACGAAAAAATATATTCTAGAAATGCAATTTTTGCGTCAATTTACAAAACACGTGCATTTATTGTTAATAGTCAACATTTTACGAAATCCTTCTTTCCCTCTCTTAAAGTAGTCCCAAATGTACCTTCAGTATTAATACTACAAAAGTATTAATAATAGAAAAATATACGGGCTAGTAGAGTAAAACGCGGTTGTTGCGCACAGTTTAAATAATTATTTATTTACTTCTCACATGCAGAGAAGTCGTTGTGTAAGACTTCTCTGCATATGAGAAGTAAATAAATAATTATTTAAACTGTGCGCAACAACAACCGCGTTTTACTCTACTAGCCCATATATTTTTCTAATTGACAATTTAGTGAGCACCACGTTTCGGTGTTATTTTGATTTGTTAATTAATAATAATTTTAAAATTGCGTGGAATGTAACTTTTCATATAAAGATAGAACAAAAAATTGGAATGGCATTTGCCTTTTAACAATCGCCAAACACATCGCGTTTACTATATACATTCCCCTTAATCTCGAAATAAAAAGAACGGAATAAATTTTAGTGTCGCGCGCAGCTTCTACTTTTTCTTGATGTTCCGCGAGTGGGCAAACGGCGAGAGCGGCGGTGAGGGAAGGAAGAGGAGGAAGGCGGATTAAAACGCGGGGTGAGAAAAGGCGTCTAAACGATGGTGGAAGGTCAAGCCTGAGATTACGACAGACCCGTGCGACGTTTGCTCGTTAATTAGGGAGTTCTAATTATAGTAAATGCGTGAGCCCGGACGCAGTGGTGGCGCGGAGAGATCGTGCCACGGCGGAAGCTCCGGGGATCAAAATGCAACCCTCCGCGAACGAGCCAAGATTACCTTCGAGGGTCCTCGGGCGCTTTCCTCGCTAAGGCTCGACCCACAACCTGCGCGACGACGACCGTTCTCTCCGCATTTCCCTTCTGCCTCTCCTCAATCTATTCGTTCCCTCTCGCCGCCGCCGTCTCCTCAACCGTGCTCAGATATCACCTAAAATAACAACGTCCTAGGAGCGCGCGCACGGGCGGATAGATTTTACTGCCGGTGGTGTATAACAAATGGATTAGTATTTCGGTAGACGTCTAATCCCCCTCTCGTTGCGGCCCCGGAGATTATTTCGATTATCCGGACCTGATTTTAGTTAATTAACGCGCTCTCTCCCCCACCTATTTCGAAGACCGCACGTTCGATCTTCTTGTTAAATCTTTCTTAGATTTATAATATCTTTAATCGGCATTGCGATTGATTGCACACATTGATGGCGATTACTATCAAAGGCAATTTACGACATTTACGCGACTACTGAATAGATTATATATCTCCTTTCTTACATAAGTAAGAGAGAATTCTTTGCTGAATGCATACCGATCGCCTAAATCATACCTCATCAATATTTTAATTTAATATACAGCATTTAGTGACAAAAATATGAAATAAGAAATGAGTAAAATTCAGGGCTACATCTAATGTTCAATTTTGATAAATTTATGTATAACTGATAAAATAAAGTAATCATGCAAATTTATATTCTGAATTTTTATATTTTCATAATAGAAAGTTTATTGTAATTTTACATTCATTATGTATACATATTTGCAATTATTATAAAGATTAAATCGATATTTTTATAAAATCAGTCTTATCTATCAAATTTTACTAATAAATCGTACCATCACAAATTTTATTACAATAAATGATAATATTTAAGTGATAATAATAAAACTATTAATTGATATGAATAAAAATATGGTAATTGCAAGAATTAATTCAAAGCCTGTTTTTTTTTCTCTCTATCTTTTATTCTGTTATTTATTAATTATGAAAATATATCTTTTCTTCGATAAATTGTTAATAAAGTGAACAGTAATTAATAATTCCTTATATTATAATCCTTAAATTCGATGCTTAGAGACGAGATCTACAGATGCGATTTAGGCGACTGGTTGCAGCATGTTGCTAAAAAGCTTATAATAAATACATTTATCGATGAAAAATTAAATATTGTAGAAATATGTACTTGAAACATCAAGCTACACTTGCGTTTATTTGCATATAAATTAATATCAAATGGAAAATGTAATTAAAAAATGTAATAAAAAACTCGAATGGTACACATTTGGCAATTCTTTACTTAATTGCAAACCGATATGAATAAAATCAAAATTGGATTACATCATTGATTTATTTTCATCTTAATAACATTTTGTTTTCATTTGCATATTGTATAAGTTTATAAAATTATCCTCGTATATAAAATATCAAGATGTATAATTTAAATATAATTTATTTAATAACATGCTGCGGATTCCTGTACAAAGACATTAATCTCGCCTAATGAAGTTATTTGGCACGAATGCAAGAACGACGAAAATGCAAAGCGCACACGGGCGGGAGATCGTACTTTTATGAGACGGTAGATTATTTATCCAGAATTTCGAGATTGTCTCTCTGTTGTAGGTCGGTCGTACTACCCACTTACAGCCGCGAGTAGGGCAAATATCGGTGTAGAATCCGCGCGAGTGAGAAACGTGACGGAACGACGGCACACAACGACGGTATACGTGTGCACCGATACGATCCCCGGCGTCGTTGACACGTGGGAACGCGGACACGCGTCCTCGTCGCCCCTATGTGCGTGCCCCGACGCGCCACAACTCTCCGAGGGTTGTTTCTGCCATCTCGACTCTCTCGTGTATTCACGACACATCTCCGATCATGCAAATTATTAGCGGAAGGCTATGGATACGATCAAATTGCAACAATAAATCGCAATACAAAGGCAGCCCCGCTCGAATTTATACAAATGACATATCAATATTAAATGATTAAATAAAAATAAGCAGGAGTAAAATATTTTACCTTACGTTAATTTATTATTTTATTCGGTCTGTAAAATTATTTTATATCAATATTAAATGATTAAATAAAAATAAGCAGGAGTAAAATATTTTACCTTACGTTAATTTATTATTTTATTCGGTCTGTAAAATTATTTTATATCAATATTAAATGATTAAATAAAAATAAGCAGGAGTAAAATATTTTACCTTACGTTAATTTATTATTTTATTCGGTCTGTAAAATTATTTTATATCAATATTAAATGATTAAATAAAAATAAGCAGGAGTAAAATATTTTACCTTACGTTAATTTATTATTTTATTCGGTCTGTAAAATTATTTTATATCAATATTAAATGATTAAATAAAAATAAGCAGGAGTAAAATATTTTACCTTACGTTAATTTATTATTTTATTCGGTCTGTAAAATTATTTTATATCAATATAATTTAAATATCCTGCAATATTCCTATAAAATATTTTTGAACGTTTTGCTAAACCTACGAGTATTTTCAATATAGTGGGGATCCGTACGCGCGAATAAAATCGCGAGGTATTTCGCTTCCAACCGCCGCAGTGAGAAACGCGTTTCGACGGAGATTGCCACCAACCCCTGCGCGTTTTCACCCCTAAAGGTTTCCCTACGGTCGCCGACGGGGAGCGCACGTCGCGTCGACTCACAGACGCGGAAAATCTGACGGATGCGAATACGCGACGCGTATAACATATCTATAGGTCGCACACGTATGGCATTCGGAGGGGCGGATACGTAACAATTACCGTAGTCGCGAGGGTAACTGACGTACGTCAAGGTCGTCAAAGTGAGTCCACTTCTTATCAGACGATTACGGTTGGTGATACGTGACATGGGAGGATAAAAGGTTAATTATAAGAATCGGCTGTTAAATCCGATTCGACGATAAGAGGCGAGACATAATAAAATGTAAGGACGAGACAATAGATTACAAAAGACCGTTGCTTAAATTTCAAACTTTATTTTCACGATAAATGTTTTTTAAACAACACAAAATAATAACATAAATACGTTCAGTCCTGATAAATGTTAATTATTATGATAGTATCAAAAAGAAGCATATTGCATTGTTTCCGTAATTATAATAATATAAATGTTTTAATTTAATAAAATAATTGTTTATCCATACTGTCGGCTCAATTTTTTTAAATAAAAATATAAATCATTGATTATTATTTTATATCGAAAACTATAAATATGATTTAATTTTAACTATTTTAAAGTCATAAATGTCTTCTTTTAATTCAGTAAGGACTTGTAAGATTTAATCCTTTTACTTTTCAATTACTTGCATCCTGAAAATATCGTGTTATTGTCATCGTATTAATATTATATATTTAAAATTAATTCTCAATTATTTGAAATAATTTTCAACTATTTTCATCCTCTATTTAATTTGATCTTTTAAATTGCTTCTAAATTGCAAATAAATATATTCGTTATTCTAAATTGTTCCAATTACATTGAATGAGAATTTAATACTATATTTTTTAATACTATATAATAGGTTAATCGTACATTCATGACCACTTAATCTATTATGGAAATGACAGAAATAAATGTCTTTTTATCTTTTATAATCTTATCATTGATCATCTGATTCGTGATTATCGAAAGTATAGGAAAAAAATTTCATTCTGTACGTCCGTGTGACGTAACTATTATTAACATTTATCGTACCAGACTAGCAAAATATAATTATTTGTACGTCCAGCAAAATCCAATAAAGAATCCTACGAATAAAGTGAAATATAGGGTCTCTTAGTTTTTCTCAAATTAATATTTTAGAAAAGAATTCATTCAATGTTAAATTATTAATACTCATTTAATTATTAACCTTTACTCCCTATCGTGGGGTCACTCGCGTCCCCAAGCAAAATTTGCATTTGCCGTAACTTTATTCACATATTTGTCAAAATTACATAGTTTCAGCAATTATTATTGCCATTTCACTTTTTAATCATATACTAGAAGGTTGAAACCAAGTAAAATTACGGTTGAAAACTATCTCTTTACGGTATATCCTTTAATAGAAACGTAAAACGCGAATGACCCCACGATAAGGAGTGAGGAATAAAAAATTACGATAGGGAGTAAAGGTTAATAATAAAAAATAAATAAATTTTATGGTAAAAGCTAACTATAAATAATCATGTGGAATCATACAATCTGACTTTCAATTTAAAATAAATTTAGACATGATTAGTAAAAGAATTTTTGCAGACAAGAGAAACACGAGATTTTGGTGACATTTGCAACATAATCATCTTGCGGACCGTCATTTATAACAATGACACATACAGATATCTCGAAAACTGGCCAGCCCGAAAACAAGATAAAGATAAAAAAAAGTTACGGCGCGGTAAAATTTACCTAGAACGACGAGAGTGTTTGAAAGTTGGCGGGAGGATCGCTCGCGCTTAATCGTTTCTCGTATTTACGTAAACCCAAGAGAAATGATAGCGACGGGAGGGGTTCGTTTGCTCGTGCCGAACAACAGACGATAAGGTTTTATGAGCCGTCAGTCATAGACGAGACGAGCCGCCGCGCGTCGTTCAACTCTCGGTGAATCGCTCGCGTCACGTCGCCGGATGTGTCGGTGCAAGCCCGCCGCCGAAGTCGTCGCAAAAATAAAAGCCAATCAGAGAGAACGATCGTTGCGCGATTACGAAAGCGTAATCGGCATAACGGACCATCCCAAATTCTCACCAAACGACAGTTTTTATTGCTCGGAGAATTACGGGTATTCTCCCTGTTGTAGCTGTAACATTTATTACACCTCGAGACGATAATTTCTCACAAGCAACGAAGAACTTCGCCCATTTTGTCCTCGTATACTAATCAATTGTACTTCAATTTATAGATAATTACAGAATTACACATATTAAATTAAAAATTAAATAGTTTTAGATCCTCTGACCCCTGCAAAAAGCAGTTATAGTATTTTAAAAATATCCTACTCATTCGGTTGCTCATCATCAGAGTTGTCGAGGATAAATATAGTATTAACATCCTCAAATGGTATTCATATATCTTCAGCAAGATATTTTTGGCATAGATACCAAATAAGTAACATGATGTCAACACAACAATATAATCTATATTACGGGCATTCTTTTACAAGTACAGTAATACACGTATATTCTCTAATAATCTTTTCCTTCATAACGTTCTTTTGCAACGTAAACGTGATACTGTGTTTTATTTACATGTCTAGATTGTATTTCAGCTTTAATAAATGTTAGATCCACAGTTTTAATAACACAATTGTTAAGGGATTATATATACTCAAAGGGATTACATATACCAAAAATAGCCCTATATTTATGAATTTTTTTCGCCGAATGTATTGGAAGTAAAGCAGGGTTTATACTAATGTTTTATTAATAAAGTTTTTTCAAATAAAATGTAATTTTTAATTAAAAGATATAAAAAATAAGGCATATTAACTGTTTACTGTACTGTATAATTTATATGGTTCATGTAAAACAAAAATGCAATAGATTTTTAAAATATATAGATAAATCTTATAATCTTTGTCGTAGCCGATTTTAAAAATTCGCATTTATTGCAAAATGGCGCTGACTTGAATATAAAAATGCGAATTATCGCTTAAAAATCGATAGGTCTTTTAGCTGTAAAAAACGAAGATCTAAAAAAATCTCTATAATAAGGTTGCATTTTCAGACTAAATAAGTAAAAAAGAAACTCGAGTTCGATCCATCCGTTTGCAAGATATTTTGGGTAACGATGTGAGAAACACTATTTCAAGAAAGACGCATTTAAAATCGAACGGCACTCATCTAAGGATTGTAATACCTCAACTTTTTAAAACGCTATAACTTTTGTGCATTTCGAGTTGTAACTTCAGAAAAATATTCTCAAGATATTATATCTATTACAAAAAAATGCAAAAATTAAAAAATTTATTTTTTTTAACCACCTAAGTGAATATAACCTTTTATGATAATCAGCTTCTATGGCCGGTATTCATAATTGATTCTTATATTTAAGACCGTCTTAAGTATCATCTTAAGATGTCATCAACCAATCCGTATTAGCATCTCACGATATACTTAAAACGGTCTTGTAATAAGAATCGATTATAAATATCGGTCTATATGATGGTTGAGTTTTGTAGTCCATCCTGGGCCGCATACTTTAGTAAGGCCTGCATAATTTGATATTTACCAAGAGCTATTAATCTTTCACAAGACACGTGAATAAAAGTAAAAAATTCAGTCTGTAAAACTCTGAAATAAAAACTCACCATCAGATTCAGTATAAGTATTATTACTTTTTCTCTTTTTATTGTTTTATTTTCATGTAATGTCAACTGTTAAAAACTAAATACAAATATATAATATTTGCTTCAGCTATATGAAAGTATAGAGCTGGCGCTGCGTTTTTTGAAAAGACTTTGCGCGTTAAGTGCAAATGAACACTACGTGACTTGCTAATGGTAAGATTGTTCAAAGAAACTACACCAAAAGATATTCAACATTTGTTTGTTGCCGCCGTCACCACAAAGAGGTGCCGAAACGCAGAAATAAATCTTGTGGAGAGATGGAGATAAAAAAAGAATAAATAAGGTTCTACAAGTATTCTTATAATAAAAGATAACCATCAACTGATTATAAAAGCATTTTGCAAGCATAAATAACAAAATTAATATACCTCACATATAACATTGATGAGGTCGTAACATTGCTCCGCAGTTGTAGCTGTTGACACTTATGTAGTTTTAATATATTCTTTTGCTCTACAATTTGACATATTCTCTATACGCGAGAGACTCAACAAATCTATAATAAAATAGGCGAAGTTCTTTGCCTCATCCTAAATTGTCTCAAAATTATCAAGATGGTTTTGTTCTCGAGAGTAACAATCGTCCACAGCACAGATTGCGAATATCGTAATTTTTTAGCAAATATATCACTTTTTGATATATCCACAATAGGAAAATCACCCACTCAATATAACAAAGTTGTTTCATTTTAAATTGTTCTAAAGTTGTCGAAAGTCTCTTAAGAAAATTAATTATCTAAAATTCTAAATGTCTAAATAATGCGCACAAACCGTAAATAGCCGTACTTTAATCATTCATGATAGTAATTTTTTCATTTATACCTTTCAATTTGTGAAATATTTAACATTCGATTATTCAACATTGTGATTTTCTTGATATTCCTTTTTTTCATGGTTTACATTTATTCTACAAATCTGCTGCAATTAAAAAAATTTTTTTTAATTTGCATCGTACGTAGTAACATTTAAAAATACTCCATGGTATCAAAACTAACAAAGATAAAAATTCGAAAAAAAGTAAGATTACGATAAACAGTATACTTTCGGAATGATGTCAGTATAATGTTGTCACGATCGGGTTCTAGAAAACGCCTAAATAGATCGTCCAAATAGGTCTTAACGATTCCATCGAACGCGCGCAACATTTTCGAGCAATTACGTCAGTTGCCAATAGAGGTGGCTTGATTTTGATAAATGAGATCGAGGGTGGGCCCGACGCTCGCGGAAGTTTAAGGAACCGATGGTACGGTTCGCATGAAGGAACCGCGGGAGGAAACCGAGCGTGAGGCTCTTCTTTTCGGTTAGGATGCTAGCAAAAGGTGCGGGGCTGCGCGTCGAGAGGGAGTGACGTCGGACGGGGGTGTCGTTCATCATTTCATTGCCAGGGCGAACGAGAATATTCATAGACTGCCGCCACCCCTGCACCCTTGCAGCGTCGGAATGACAGAGAGATGCAAAGAGAGAAGTAAAAAAAAAAGAGAGAGAGAACGGGCGAGCGAGATGTAGAAGGAGAGAAAGAGAATGTAAAGGGCTGTGATATATGAGCGCGTAGTAGAGCACGTGGCTCGTTTCACACCTTCTTACAATCTTTGTTCCTACTGTCTTCGTGGAAAGAACTTATCTTTATGTCGGTCCTTGAACGTATACTCGCGAGCGAAGCACGCGGCCACGTATAACATGATATTCGGAAAAATGTTACATGCATTGTCACATCATAATCGCAGAATAAGAAACGAAATTTATCTGATAAAATATTTCATAAAGAGTCTATTATCTATTATATCAAACAACATTTTAACAAGCTATTACTTATATTATTAAAAAAAAGTATTCCAATTTTATGAAATGATATGCTGTTATTTTCAAAATTCTTAATATTATTAGCACATTGTGCTTAATAAATTCCTGCATTTCTTCGGCCAATCTAAATTAGTATTAAAGTGTATATAATTTGTTAAAAAACAAAGTGAAATTTGATCCTATCTATAATAACTATAATAATTTCAGTCGTTTAAGAATTAATTCCGATTGCGCGACACGATTACCTAGAGCGTCGGAAAATTCAAGCGCGAGCTCTTAGCTTTTAAGGTATTTATAGGAACATTATCATTCGCGCAGATAGGACGGGGATAATTATTTTAGGCAGGCGCTGCTTAATCCGGGCCACGGTGGGAAAATAATTTGCGATATCACCTAAGCCATTATAAGTTATGCGGAGCTTCAGGCGAAATGAATTTTCCGCGGGTAGACGTACAATGCTTTTCCAGTCATTATTATCTACATGAGAGATTAGCTGTGGCTCGCGCCAAAACTCCGTTTCCAAAGTCGCCTAAAATCCTGTAATGATATATTATTGACGCACCCTACACACGCTTGTTCGTGAAGTCTCGCTTACAGATCTGGAGAAGAAGTAATAAACGTCCCCCTTCACCCCTCCGAGCTCCACCGAGCGGTAAATCGAACAGAAATAAAAACTGAGAGCGCGACTTAAAGAAATATCCTTATGCGTGGACGTAGTCGTTCGCAATGATTAATTCTAAGAGACTCCAAGTATCAACGCTGATTGCGTGTACTATAATTAAATCGCAATATCACATCTTAATTACGTAACTGCTGTTATGCAAGCGATGAGCGATAACGTTTAACTCAGACGGCAAATTACAACGTATATCCAGCATGTTTAACATCCTATATATTTGAGGAAGAACACTCTTTAGTGAGCTTCGAAATTGAATTGTATTGATCTATTGATCTTTGAATATTATATATTACATAATTTTTGTTAGAAATTTATGTAAATATCACATATATATTTGTTATTAGCTTCGTGTCTGTTACTGCATCAATTTTCCCGTTTTCTATCAAAGAAAAATACCTATCTCTGAGATTAGTGAAATTCGTATTAATTAAAAGTTCCGAAGATAATCATAGTCGAACAAATGACTTGTGTCAGAATCACATAATACAAGAAGATTCGCTTTAAGAGTCAGCGTGACATAGAGTGGGAAATTTCAAGCTGGATTTCAAGCAGATACGAGACACTTCGTGATATTTCTCGCGAACGTCGAGCTGTAAATTAAGAACGATGCAACGGCCGGTGGTGGTCGCTTCACCTGTCGCTTGCACTTCACCTCACGTCCTGCGTCCGGCGTCCGCGGCGACGACGTGGTGCTGTCCGGCCGTGCCTGGCGTTTACTGAAAACAATGCTATAGATGTGTCTATCCGGTCCGAATTACGTGGGTCACTGCATCGTGAAATTTCTGGCGGCTGGCTGCTGGCGAGAGAGGAGACGTGTGGCTCGAGGCTCCGCGACAATGAAACGTGCGAGGAACAATAGGTGGAAACGGGAGTATCGACGAGAGACGTACGAAGTGGATCTTCCTCCGCACTGTGTCCGCCGGCGGGTGAGCAAGACGAAGAGCTGCCATGTTGGCCGACACCAAAGGCACCGCCCCGGACTCGCGATTCCATTGGTCC
>QKQZ01019364.1:0-10337 GCA_003595255.1 Solenopsis fugax
ATTAAATAAATTATAAGCCTTTAAAAAAAGGTATCTCATAATAGGCAACTTTACCCTACTTAATAAACTACATAAATGTGTAAAGAATCGATCTTTAATTCAAATATAAATTTTTCTTCTATGCAATTTATATATCTCTTGTTCTGATAATGTATTGCAGCTCTTTCAGTTATGTGAAATTAAATGGTAGATTCGCGATTTTACATAATTAAGCACGTGTCACGTTATGTTCAATATTCAACACAAAACAGGGTAAAATTAGTAACACAAAGATAACAGCGGTGGTTCTACGCTGTAGAGACCGGCGCAAGTGCGTAAATACCGAGGATTCTTCGCGGTAAGGTGTTAGACAAAGCGGCGAAAATGAACCGTCCGCGAAACAAAAGCAATCTGTCCATACATTATCACCTCGCGGTATCTACAATGAGATCTTTTAAATGGGTTATACCTCGGCGTTAACTGGGTACCATGTAATTTTCACGCAATACATTATCTAGTGGTTATATTATCTCCCGTCCTTGCGCCGATAATTCCCACCGTCGCATGCGGCGATGCGCCTCCCGCGATGACTACGGTTCGATGAACGCGATTAAATCTGCTTATCGTAAACATAATTAAATCATATTTACTTACATTATGATTAAACTGCACGCGTGTCCCTTCTATAAATTCAATTTTCGAAAGGTAGGCACGTTAATTTACGAACGCAAAGCCGCTTACCTTTTGGCAAGCCTAATTCATTAGATTGACATTTCTCTTCGGTAAGCGCGGCTTTTAATTTATTAATAGGCACAAAGCGCGAACCGACAGTTCGCTCGCAGTTTTTTTTTTAACGTCGGTGAGCATTAACTGTGCTAAACGTAACGCGCGATGCCCGCGCTTAAACAAATCTTACGCGAGTGCTCGTATTTCTGTGTCAGCTCCAACGAGCAACGTTCACACGCGAAAATAACATTGTTTTGAACAATCACGCGGGTGTACGCAAATTTATTGTGGAAGGCGGATTACGAACATCGACGGGGGTGACCCGGTTTGCGCTACACGCGGCGTTGCATACCACTTAAATGCCTATATACGTACACGCATGCACACGCTTGCCGTTCGGGGAAGGAGAGGGGGGTGAACTAAAGCCCGTGAGCTTAAACTTAGGTGCCAACCAATCACAGCCGCCGAACTGACATAAAGCCAAGGCTTTGAGCTCGAATTAAATTTTAAGCGAGAACGTTGCCCGCAGCGTCACGCATCGCGACGGGTTATCTGCGCTGATAACGCGAGACGGCGCGACGTTGCGAGAATAAATGCACACGCCATCGAAGAAAACTTCCGAGAAGCACGGGACATCCTGGATGAGCGGATTTCTCGTTAATATTAAATAAACGTAACGTACACTGAAAAAAAGTCTGGTTAAAACCACCAAATGTATAGTGAAATAGCATCAATTAAATATTTTGTCAATATAACCAAAAATAATTTTATTTTACTAAATATTTAGTAAGTATTATCAAATCTGGTACAAGTTACTAAATATTTAGAAAAGTAAAATTATTTTTGATTACATTGACCAAATATTTAATTGATATTATTTCACTGTTTCAATGTATCAATATTTAATTGATACATTCGATAGTTATAACCAGACTTTTTTCCAGTGTATATAATAAGGATATTCTTTAAAAACGCGATATTTGTAACTTTTTCATTTTATCTCATCACGTTATAAAATATATATAATTTTTATCTAGAGTGTAAGTAATGTTTCGCGTAATATATTCCTGTAGACTGGGTACATCTTTTAATATAAATGTCGATTAATAAGGATCGCGAAGTAAGCCAACGTTTATTGTAATGACAATCGATAAAATTCTACGAGGCAGCATTAAGCTTCGACTTCCCTCATTGCGATTGGAGCGTGAACTTGCGCGAAGAAATAATGAAGTAACAAAATCGCGAATCTACAACTTGCACGGAGACTTCGTCGCGCCGTTTCCTGCCGGAAAAAGCGAAAACTTTTTCACGGGAGCTTACGACATTACGACGAAGAAAGTTTCGGCGTCTACGAGGAGTTCTCAGACAGGGAATGTGGATCACGTAGATCAAAGGCATACAATGTAGGATACTCTCGATGTATGACGGAGAAACACTTTCGAAAATTGATGCGCTTTTTCCTCGTCGAAAAAGCGAGTTTATTCCGGTTTTTCTCCCGTAACAATTTCGAAAGTTTGTTGCGTTGAAATGCAAATCGGTATGTGAATCCCAGAATTTTACCGCCGTTTAAAACGTAATCCTACTGATAACATTCCCGAACTGTGATAGCAATTCAAAAATGAGCACAACAGACCAACTGATAAAACATTACTTTGCAGCATTATTTTGTTGCGGTATGACGGAAATGTTTAAATACGCATACCGTAAATTCAGTTGAAATTAAGTGCGCTACGAGCGCAATGAGAATCGCAAGTCATCCCGCATTGCGGACTCTTTCAAGAGATTCCTGTGTGCGAAAGCTCCGTTTAATAAAAGAGACGCGCGCGAGGTTGATCCAGTAATATTTTAATCATTATGATGCGGGATTTATTTAGGAAAGGATAGTAGAGACATGTGCGGTTTTTGTGTAAACGCACCTGAATTCGAAATCACGTACACGTTAAGCTCGCGAGAGAGCTTAGTGACAAAACAAATTCGCGCTTTCAGCCCTGTATATTATCTGGCGTGTTTGCTAAAACGTGAATTTATTCATGTCCGGACGAGATTAAAAAAGGAGTTTCCCCGCTTTTCTTGTTTCCGCCGTAAATTATGCAATTGTGTACCTCGTCGTTTCCGCGTCTGCGAGAATTTTTTTTGACGCAGGAAGGAACTATAACTTTTTTAAAGCAGGTATAAACGATTACGCGAGCAATACATTTCTGCGCGAGAGCACGACCGCCATTTATTAAACGCGCCGCGCGCGTTTCGTACATAATGCTCTCGCGCGTTTTCCGTTAAAGCATAAATTTTCCCGCGTATAGGCTCACGCACCCTCTCATCGAGTGAATAAAAGCCCACCGGTTCTGGCCAGTTCCACTGGCCGACATTCCCATTCGCGTGTAATATAATTTAGGAACAAATATTTTTAGAAAAGAGAAAGAGACGGAGCAAAGAGCATTAACAGGTACATGCGTTTCCACTCGTGTACACGTCAGGTGTCAATGTACAATAAATTTATCGCAGTTTCCATAAAATCCTTACTACAGATTTCGTAAGTAAAAGGACTCTAAATTTTTGTACATCTGATATTTTTCTCAATTCTACTCTCTAAAGTTGAATCAGTGAAATCTTACTGATTTACAATGTTATACTTATACAGCCATTGACAAAATTAATAGGCATCCTTGCTTTTTCTAAATTTTTTACAACTGAATTCTTTATTTGCGTGTTGTTTTCATACTACTGACCTTATGTAAAGGTCGAGCAACTGAGGCATATAAGTTTCTTAGAGAAATGACAATTTACAAAATTGTTTAGTGTGCATTTCGACTTAATAAATAATACGGACGTTATCGTTTTTTTTCTTTTCTTTTGTCATTTGAAGAAACATGTCCACGCTCGCAAGTGCAATTCAATTACTGAGCTCAAGAAGGTGATTTTCGAAGAATGGGAGAAAAAATATCACCTGCTATATGCGAACGATTAGTACATAGCTTACCTAAAAGGATAGCAGAAGTCATAAGAAATAATGGTGGGCCAAGCAAATATTACTTTATATGATTATTTAAGAAATAAATGATAACATTTATAAAAATAGTGTTATTTATTTCCTTATAAGTTGAAGAAATTGTTAAATAAATAGGGTGTCTAATAATTTTGTCAATGGCTGTAACTATGATCAATCAGTGATTATTTACTGTCTTTCAGTGATTCTGCTCAAGAGGGGGGTACTCTCACAATCGGAATCAGTATTATCACTGATCTCACTGACTGAAATTAATGTATTATCATTGAAAGGCAGTGCATATATCACTGATTGATATAGTTATAAGTATACCACTGAAATGAGACTATTCACTGTTTTTCAGTGAATAATACATTGACTCTGATTTAGAGAGTACTTTTTAATTTGAAGGAAGAAAACTTATAGATGATATCACTTTTTAAAAAATCGATATTACCAAATGTCTATCGACTCTCCTACCGTACTTAAATTTATTTCTCTACTCCCTTTCGGGTCCCGGACATAATGTATTGCGGTAGACACTGTAGACGCTGCGATTACTGCTGATGGGATTGGATCGACTAAATGGATTCGCGGTAATATGTGGTAAACGTAGAGTTAAAAAGTCATTCGAGCCATGGCAGTTCTAATTTCTCTCGACGCAGAGTCAACAGGAGGAACAGGACGCACACGTCGGGGTACATGGCGTTCGGTGCATTTGAAAATACACGGCGACACGTAGTCTGGGTCGGCCGTCTGGGTTGACCGAATGCCCGGCGACCTCGTTCGGCAAGATATCACTGAATCATGAGTGCCAGGCTCGAATCGAATGTCGTTACGCGCGTTCGTGGTGGCGGCGGCGGTATCCGGTACGTGTGTACGCTGCTCGACTCCGCGCTCTCCACTGTCCACAGTCCGGATAAAATAGAACGGTCAGGAAAAAAAAGCACAACGAGAAAGAGAGACGGGATAGGAGAGGGAACAGAGATAGAGAGATAGGAGGGAACGAAGAGGAGGAAGAGGAGAAGAGAGGGTAGGTTTAGTATCACGGTTGCCGTGCGGGCACAATTTGGAAACCCGATATCTCAGCCGCGGACGCGGTTGTAACGTCGAAAACCTATTACGTTACAAAGCCGCGTCGTATGCGAAACCGAAATAATTCACGCGCGCGAGTCGATGCGATGGCCACCAAACTGAATGCGCAACCCGGCAGACTGTTATGTACCTTCGCGCGCGATGCTCGCTACTGGCTACTATTTCGAGTATCATTGATCAATCCATGAAATACCTATCGATATTCCGCGGGCGCAAAAGTTGCGGTGAATGCGTGGTGGTTCTCGCGAGAAACTATTGTCTTTACCGCGGTGAGATCGTGATCCGATCCGTCCTCGTCGCGTACACAGAGAGAGAAGGATAGAAAGAGAGATCAGATAGAGTTGCCATTGTATTATTCAGATATTTTATAGAGGCATTAAAAATATATACAATTCTTCATTGAAAATAGAAACGTTAGCCCATAAACGTCAATTATTTGCATTAAGAACATATTGAGAATGACGAGCACAATAAGTGGATAATGCGCTATTTCTACGCGCTGTCGTTTCATTGAATACGCTTTCATAGATAAGTTAATTTTACTTTTTATTGACTATATTTTGGGAATTCTCGAGATATGTAATAGAATACAGACGCTATTTATATTTTAATTTGTGAAAAAGCTACAGCAAAGATTGAATATTCGGTCAAGTATAAAAAATTCGTTTTTTTATTCCTTTTTTAAGTTATTATTTCTGATAAATGGAAAATGCTACCCAAGAATTGAGAAATAATTAAAACATACTTTGGAAGTATTAATATCTTTCTCACATTAATTATTTAATCGGAGGTATTCTTACCAGTTGTTGTAATCGTATTATAGCTTATAATTCAAGCGAATGACTGATCCCATGCATATTTGATAGTACTTCTTTAGAATACTTGCAAAACGAGAACAAAGCGAGTGTGGCATGTGCGGAAAAGTAGATGGGGGGAAAGAGAAAGGCTGAAAATCCGAGGATGTTACAGCCGGCCGCAGGCATCGATGTAACGTCGAAAACCTATCATGTTACAAAGGCACGGGCGCACATGGAATCGAAATAATTCACATAGTTTTGTTTTGGCGGGCACGCAAATACGCAATACGGTCGATTCTACGCGACCGCGAAAGGGATAGAGATACGAGGGGGGAGCGATAGAGGGATGAGCGGAAAGAGAAATTTGTTATCCCGAAGCATCCTTTGTGAAAACAAAAATGAGCCGGTAATACTAGTCCAGTTTTGAAACGTGAGACGCACCACGGATGCAAATTAGCGCGGTGCGTTCGGCAAAATTTTCGAGGCAGTACTTATGCCACTGCGACAGTAAGTGATTCAATATGACAAATGTATGTAACGTAAGTGAGGTCAGCGAGAGGAGCGACCCGGCAAACGAAAAAGCCCGCAACGATAAACAGCTACATTTTCAGCGTTCGCACTAAAATCGCTCGTCCCTGGTGCGAATATTACATAAACAACCTCTATGTATCGCATTCCTGTATCCCCACGTAAATCCGAAAAAAATGCAGATTCTTCTTTGGCGAGTTACTACCGGGCGTTATAAAGTTCGCAGAGAAAAAGAGAATCTATTAACGAGGTAGAGAGCCGCGCTCCCGATGGGATCACAATTAAAAAGCTTCCGCCTCGTCCAGCCGACCCGCCACCGCTGCCGCCGCCTCGTTCGAGGACTAATTTCGCCGCGAGTTTTATTATATCCTCCCTCTTTCTCTCTTTTTCTTCACCCCCGGTGCAACTCATTACGGACCTTATGCCTATACGCGCACAAATTGCGAAAAAGTTCCGCTCGGAAGAAGCGCAGCGGTGGAGTAACGATGTCGGGCATTAGCGAATGGGAACGGCTTTTTTTTGCGGAGAATCGATCTGCCAATTCGTCGTCTCCGTGTTTTTCCCCATGTCTGGCAGATATTTAACTACCGTTCAAAATTTTCTATTGGATCTCAAACATCGATGTTTAACATGAACGTCATATTGCCGTAGTGCGCAAATAGCTGAGAGAGAAATTCCAGTATTAATCTGGGCGCACATTTTAACAGAAATCTTTTTTTTTTATTGTCCGCACATGTCAATCGTTTTTAATAAAACCTGCTGTATAATGAACGTGTAATAAAGCTGTAATAAAGTATACAAGTTTTTTCAACCATTATAATACGGGTTTTCGCGTTTTTCTACTAGAAATCTGCAATTCAGTATATTTCCTCTCTGTCAAAGTACATGTTCTAATTATCTCGACTATTTATCGCGTCGGCGTGTTGGGATCACGATAGATCAGAAAAGTTTCCCCGCTTAGGAAACCAACGTGGACAGTTACGGTGAACGTTACATGCACGTCTATTGATACATTATTTACTTGGATTCGACCAGCAGGGAAGCTGCACGTAGCGAACACAAGTGCCTCCCGGCATCCTGAGAGACATCCCTAAGGAGCTTTACTCTCGTATTACCGCAAGATTCAAGATGCGTTCTATGAACCAGGCCGGTGTAAACGTCGCGAGAGACGGTTAGCCTATGTGAGAGGGATAGAATACCGCTTTCTCGGGGGATGATGTCTTCAGATACGAGAGACTCGGGAGATACGGGCAGAAACTCATGATTATCATTACACACAGGTTGCAACGCGACCCTTGCGTAGAAAATATCGAAGGGCTCTTTGAAGTGTCGTGGAACATTCTGCGAAGAATGATATTATCAAATCTTTTTAGAAGTTACTTCCAACAAACGTGTAAGAACCTGTTACTTGTTGGAAATTGAATATAATAGACGACGAATTGCTGCTAATTGCACTAATCGATAAATTTGAACTTTTTCTTAGATCACGGACTGAATTAGGTGACTCTTACAAATTTTTTATTATTGAAAACGAATATATAAGTAAAAGTACTTTATTACATTTTTAAGAAAATTTGATTTAAAAGTGTGCTGAAAATGGTATTTTTTACTATTCAGCTTAAATAGTTTAAAGATGTCACGTGATAAAGCAATTTTATTGGCAGATTTGTTTTCAGCGACAAAAAATCTAGAAGAATCACCCGATCTATAATAGTTCGTGGTCTAAAATTCGTTTCGAACAATGTTATTGAACGACTTTGTGTTATTTTTCTTAATTGTGAGGTATCATCTTCTGTGTTGCATCCAAAACATCTCTCACACTGAAACGAAATGCACTCGTGTGAACTCGTAGTTTATTTTCCGTAAGAAACTTCTACGATGTTGTTCAAGATGTTGTCGCAACGGCATCGACGAAAACACCACTGTAAATATTAGGATATATGAGAAATAGACTCGCCTGAATAAAAAGGAATCGGTTGTCTTTCAATATAAATCCCGAGCGTCAAAATGATTTTCACGATTCCATGAGTTCATCGACTTCGCCGTGAGTATTTTATAAATATATAACTCTAATATCAGATAAAAAAATAAATGAAAAAAAAATAAAGATTAAATTAATTAATAAAATACTAATATAGGAGCGGAGTATTATAACAGTTATTATTCTACTGTTATATTCGAATTCATACGCTAGGCTGGATCTAATTCATCTACCGTGCGCAACAAGCAAACGAAAACGTCGAACCGGAAGTTGGCGGAAGATCCATTCAGTAACGTAGAGAGAACGCGTAAGGTTTTTCCGCGCTTTTCTCCTTCTCCGATACGACTGGGTTATTTGCTGCGAGAAAAAGGGAGGACTCGGCGATGGGGAGCAAGAGGAGAAACGTTCGAGACTAATGGAGAAGGTTCGAAAGCAGCAGGAAAATAAGCAGCCAGGATGCTCGCGGCGAGATGCTTTTGCATTGAAATGTCCGAAGCTTCGCGCGCTCACGTTTTCCTCCTATTTCTGCCTTTTCTTGCGAGGAGCTCTGGACACTGAGAGATACGAGGCGCGGTATCTACAAAACGTCTTTCAAACGGCGAAAACGTTTCGCGCAAGCGCCAATAATTATCGCGCCGATTTACGTGCTCGTCGATCTCGATGGCGCGGATCGGCGCGGCGGCGCTCCAATAAACCGTTTTGGAGAACGACGAGAACGGTGCCTTCTGTCGTCGCGTATAATCGCCGCGTCGCGTCGCGCCGACGCGACGTCGTCGTATCGCGTTGACGCGTAAGCTCTTCGCGCCAAGTGTTGCATTATGCAGGAAAAAAAGAAAACGTTAAGCAAGAAAAAGGGAACGCTCGTACCGCGGGATAAACCGCGGACGAAAAAATCGGATATTCCCTTTCCTGTCTCGTTTGCCCAATACGAGACGTTGCGGGATTGACGTTGAAGGATGCGAAAGCTTTGATAACGGCTCTGGGAATATCTTCCCGACGCTAAATATTCAAGACGCGTGAACGCCGCACAATCGCGCGGCGCGGAATTAATTTCGAAGCTTCTGAATTTACGTTTGACGTTTCCCGCCGGCTGCTGAAGAAATTCCGCCGGCGGACGAAAAGGGAAACCTTGTAGCGTCTGATAAGCCGTAGATGGAAAATCGCGCGGCCCCCCCGCGCGTCCCACCGTCCCACTACGCTGTGTTTTCCTCCCCCGCAAAAAAATTCGCCGGCGGACTGACGTTAACGGATGTAAGAGCTCCGGTGGACGGGCCACGGTTGCGAAATTGTTGGCCGTTTTGTAGAATTAGCTTCATGGCTTTTACTTCCCGTCGGGATGCTCCCTCCCCCTCCTCCTCCCTTTGTTTTGCTTTGTTTCACGCGATATTGCGTTGCTACGAAAACGACTCCGGCGTAATGCGCATCAGGGATCATCCGTTCTCGGATCATAAATGTTCCCTGGACGATAAAAATGACGCATATTTTAAGCTGATATCAATAAAATGTAATGAAGAAGACGCTCGTGGATCGAATATCGAATCCTTAGCGACCTACAATTACGGAATCTCAACATTTTATACGCAGATAAACCGCCTCAGGGATCATCCGTTCTCGGATCTCACAGATGCTCCGAGGAGAAGAAAAATGACGTATATTTTAAGCTGATCAATAAAATGTAACGGAGACATTAAAAATGAATCGATTTATCGAATTCTCTGACCTACAAAATTGGGAATTTCAAGATTTCGTACGTAGGTGCACCGATGATGGTAAATACGTGAAATTAACACGAGGATAATGGGCCGGCTTGTATTGATTATCGAAAAACCGTTCTTTGAAAGCGAGCGAAAGAAACGGTTCCAGCCTCTTCCAGCGTAGTTATCGCGCACCGGTCAATATCGAAGCCGCGGGACGTCGCGTTACGTACCTTTCATGCCAATACGCGTACACAGTACACAGTAAAAAAAAAAAAAAAGAAAAGAGATGGGAAGAGAGAAAAAAAACCAGGCGCAAATGACAGCGCGAGAGGAGCGAGCGGTGCTCGAGCGAGCGAACGAGCAGATATTTTCCCCGCGCTCGCCGCGGGCTGTTGATTTAACCGGTCTGTTTTCCCTCCTCTCGGTCGTGCACCGCCGATTCCATCCTTCTCGCCCGGATTCTTTCCCTCTGTCCTCCTCCTTTTTGCAACCCGATTTCGCCCCGGGCGATCTGTTTCAGGTAATACACACGCGTTTCCCTCCCTCCCTCC
>QKQZ01019366.1:3384-14944 GCA_003595255.1 Solenopsis fugax
CGGAAACCAGATTGACTGAGGATATCAAAGACAGTGAAGTAAACGTTCCGGGTTATAGTATGACTAGATGTAATGCTGAGAATAGAAACACGGGAGGGGTTGTTCTATATGTAAAGAACGATATTAATTACGAGATAGTATTAGCGAAAAAATTAGAAACGAATTGTTGGTGTGTTGCGGTAGAAGTGAAAGATAAATTATATAAAGGAGTGATAATGGTAATATATCACTCACCAAGCGCATCGCACGGGGATTTCATGAGATTTTTCGAGGATATAGTAGATGAGTTAATAATAAAGGGAGATGCATGGTAATTGGAGATTTTAATATAGATCTTATGACGGACTCGTTTTATGCGAAGAAATTATAAACGACAATGTTAAGCTTGGATATGAAACAATATGTTGACAAACCGACGAGAGTAGAGAAAGACAGTCAAACAATTACAGATCTAATCTTCGCTAATAATAATAAAATGGTACAAGTAATTCATGAACCTAAAATTACGGACCACGCGTGGCTGAAAGTTGAGTTGAGTGTGAGTAAAATTGAAAGTAAATATAGAGAATTTAGCGCTAGGAATTACAAAGAGTTTGATGAAGATGAATTTGCTATATTAGTAAAAAATAAATTACAGGAAAGTCAGAGATGTCAGTGTGAATGTATGGATGTCAGTGAGGGAGCGACAAAACTTGTCGATAGTATAGTAAATGCATTAGATGTAATGGCACCGAAGAAAAAATTTCGAATTCCGAAAATATGGGAAGGGAAAAAATGGTTCTCTCTCTCAGATGAAATAAGAGAGGCTGCGGATAGAAGAGATAAGGCATATAGAAGAGCGTTGTATATCGAACAAAATTGGTCACAGTATAAAATTGAAAGAAATGCAGTAGTAAAATTAATTAGGGAGAAGAAGAAAAAATATTATGAAAATATGATAAATTCTAACAAAGGAAATCCTACGACTATGTGGAAAACCCTAAAAGAAATAATTAGAGGCAGTAGGTATGAAGGAAGCAGGAAATATAGATTTTGAAATTTTAGGCGATAATAAAGAGGACAATATAGCTGATAAATTTAACTTATATTATATACAAAGTATTAATAATATAATAAACTCTATAAAGATCGATAGATCCGGCAGTGATATAATCGAATATTGGATGAATATAAATAAGAAAACTATTTATATTATCGAAAACAAAGGAATTATGGAAAATTTTGAGATTATTAAATTAGAGCAGTTAGAAAAAATTGTTATGGGATTGCCAAAAAAGAAAGGTACGGAAGAGGGGATAACTAGCGATATATTGAAGGTAGTTTTTTCTGTATTAAAGAAGGAATTTACGAATATAATAAATAATTCTTTAAGAGAAGGTCATTGTCCGGAAGATTGGAAAACCTCTACAATAATACCGATTCCAAAGATAGATAAAGCGAAAAACCGAGCGAATATAGGCCTATTAATATGTTACCAATATATGAGAAAGTGTTAGAATTAATAGTAAAAGAACAACTTGAAATGTATTTGGAAACTAACGGTATTATAACAGAACATCAGGAAACATTATTCGTGCGAAACAGCGATTAAAATTGTCATCGACGAATGGAAATTAATAGTAAGCTAAGGAAAAATTGTAGGAGTAATTTTCATGGATCTTAAGAGAGCGTTTGAAACAATAGATAGAGAAAGATTGTTAGAAAAAATGTTTCAATATGGAATTAAGGAAATGGCCTTAGAGTGGTTCAAATCATATTTAAATAATAGGAAACAGCAGGTGCGATTCAATCATATATGGTCGAAATTATTAACTACAGAATACGGAGTGTCACAGGGTTCGGTACTAGGACTGTTGCTTTTTATAGTATAGTATATATAAATGATATAATTGAAGTTTGTCCAGAAGGGTGTAATATAAAAATGTTTGCAGACGACACGCTTATATACGTAAGTGGAGAAAGTAGTGCGGATATAGAGGTAAAAATGAATACGGTTTTTAATATAATCGAACATTGGATGAATTTAAATAAGTTAAAAATGAATGCAGATAAAACAAAATATATGATAGTTAGAAGTATTCGAAAAGAATTGAGAGGGAAAATACTGTTGTGAAATGTCTGAATGGAACTGAAATAGAGCGTGTAGAAACATGAAATATTTAGGTATAATTATTGACGACAGACTTCGATTTCAGGATCATTGTGATTATATGTTAAAGAAAATAGGTAAGAAAACAAGTTTCTTAAATAGAATAGGTAATTATATATCAGGGTATACTAGATGTATTATATATAAGACAATCATAGCTCCTCACTTTGAGTATTGCGCGACGCTATTAATAAGCATTGGGGAGACGTAGATAACCCAACTACAGAAGGTACAAAACAGAGCTGAGGGTAATACTTCAATGTGATAGATACATCAAAGTGGAGGACATGCTAGATGCGTTGCAATTTATGTCAGTAAGACAAAGGCTGCGATATAATATATGTATATTTATTTTTAAGATATTAAATGACTTGCTACCGACCCAATTAAGGGATAGGTTACAAATAATAGGGAATGAAAGTGCAAGAGAAACGAGACAAGCGGGTAACATTGAAATTCAGTTTAGAAAAACAAAGAGTGCGCAGAAAAGTTTATTTTATGAGGGAATAAAAATGTATAACGCCCTGCCAGCGGAAGTTAAAAATTATGATAGGCTTGAGATGTTTAAAAGAAGGGTGAAGGCGCATATTTTATTATTGTAAATTATGTAAGTTAAACTGTACATGAAAATAGCTGAGAAAGCTAAATAAATAATTATCAATCAATCAATCCATCCCCCCCTTTCTCTCTCCTCTCCCCCCTCTCAACCCCTCTCTCTCTGTATGTGTGTGTATATGTATGTGTGCGTGTGTATGTGCAAAGGCCTTTTAAAGCGTGTCTATATTCTTAATACAACTATATTCTTAATACAATTAAATAAGCAATAATATTTTCTATAAAAATAAATAAGAAATATAAAAATAGAAATATAAAGTAATTGTTTATATAAAGCTCAAGTATGTATACTGATTTTTATTTATTTCATATTATCCTTTTTACCATTTACTTTTTATCCTTTCAGCTGTTTCAGTCGGTCATCGAGGCAGAAATTTTATGCAAATTTTTCGTAGCATCTTGGATAATACAATTTAGTCTGGCAAAAAATATTAAGCTTCCACGAGAAGAGCAATGTTACTATCATGCGAAAAATACAATTCTGATATCATCGGACAGACGACGGTATCTTTAAAAGGTATTGTTTTAAAAGCATTTTTAAGAAAAATCAAAAAGAAAAATGAAGTAAAAAAAACATCTTGTTATAACAGTAGAAAGAAACCGACAGATCGATGCATGAATCGACAACGTGTTTCTTCAACGGCTTTTTACGGGTAAAGAATCTGCTTCTGACAGTCCGAGTTTAAATTTTAATGCATGAATTGATTCGCTGTTACAAGCTGCGTAAAAGTTGTCGCCTATAGTTACTCGTTATTCAACAGCTTAGACAATCCATGTGTTCTTAACATTGTCGTAAGCAGATGATTTCATGATATTTCATTTAAAGAAAGATCAATTCCATTTAACTTGCGAAAAAATTTTCTCTCTTACTAAATATAGGTCTAACCGAAAAGATTTCCCAAGCCGTTTAAAGAGGCATGTACACTTACTCTATAAATTGGAATCAGTGTATTATTTACTGAATGACAGTAAATAATCTAATTTCAGTGCTATATTTCTAATAAAATCAATCAGAGACATATGCATTGTTTTTCAATGATTCCGATTGATGAGAATACCCATCTCTTAGTCAGAAGTATTGAATGACAGTGAATAATCACTGGTGGTCAGTTATAAGTATATAGAACTGCAAATCAATAAAATTTCAGTGATTCAGATTTAGAAAGAATTAGAATTTAGAGAGTAGATAAGTCAAGTAAGTAATCAAAACAAGATCTGACTGAGAATTTTTTGCAGAAAAATGAAAAGAAGTAGAGAAAGTGTTTCCGTTGTGAAGATCATACTTTCATCTATTTGACATTTAAATTTTGTTAAAAATAATATAAAATCTTGAAAGCGACACCATTTTATATTATTTTTAACAAAATTTAAATGTCAAGCCTATCATAATTTTTAACTTCCGCTAGCAGGGCGTTATACATTTTTATTCCCTCATAAAATAAACTTTTCTGCGCACTCTTTGTTTTTCTAAACTGAATTTTAATGTTACCCGCTTGTCTCGTTTCTCTTGCACTTTCATTCCTTATTATTTGTAACCTATCCCTTAATTGGGTCGGTAGCAAGTCATTTAATATCTTAAAAATAAATATACATATATTATATCGTAGCCTTTGTCTTACTGACACTAATCAGTGCTACTTCTACAGAACTCATCAAAAAGCAAAATGGTACGAACTTTATAAAGTTGAAACATACTTTCTAAACTGCAATCAATGCAATTATCCATTAAAAGAAATAATTTAAAAAAGTGCTATTCTTACAACTGTATTAATCAGTAATATTTGAATTATTTTTCAGTGAAAATACATTGATTTCGAACGGTGAGGAAACCTCTTTCTTAATCGGAATCATTGAAAAACAATGAATAATCACTGACAGTTATAAGTATAACACTGTAAATCAGTGAGAATTTTATTAACTCCGATTTCCAGAGTAAATGTAATGCTGTACGTAGTCGTTTTTCGATATAAATAATATTGCAATTGAATGAAACAACAGTTACCCACAGGAAAATATCATTTTTCTCTGTGTGTTCAAAGTTAAAATAGCGGTTTTCCAAAAATTCGCAAAGTTAGGTTCTCTTTTGCGAGACTCATCTTTGTATATATGCCCCTTAAAAATGCAGTGGTTATTATCTGTTCTAAAAGAAAAGTTAATAAAATTGAACATTAATTTTTCGAACTAATTGATCATGAAATTGAAGTAAAAACGTGAAGTAAAGAATAATGTTTTAATCATATTTGCGTATCATAAAATATGTAAAAGAATAAAGCCAATACTGCATAGACCTCTTAAAATATCCCCTATTTCTCAAAAACTAAACATTGCACTGTATTAATACTGATAAAAACTTGATCTGCTTAGATAATTAAAAAAATTAAAACCCATAATTCATACGTGTTTTCCATATAAAATCTACTAAAAATAAATTCTTCAAAAGCGAGAATAAAATTTGCACAGTTTTCTCATGCAATTGCGTAATTTAAACATAGTGAACATATTTAGACCATTTTACATGTTTGCAGCTTTTTAAAACTGTTTCGTTTATATTTTTCTTCTTTATATTTCCTCGAAATACGATTCGAAACAAAAAATCGCTATACAACATAAGCCGGTACACTTCTTCATAGAAATAGATAATATGAAATTTTCAACTACAATGTTGGCAAATGTTTCATGAATTGTTTAATATTTTCTTTAATTTCTTTAAGGAATGATAAAGTTATGCTGTTTTACCAATTAAAAATGATATTTTTAGCACATTATTTTCCTAATTATACTTACACATTTAAAAATCTTGTTCTACAATTAAAGCATATTGCACAACTCAAGTCAGTCGATTTTATGACAAGAACAAAAAAAATTAAGACATTTAGATTTTTATTCTTTTTTTATCTTAATTCATTATGGCATTTATAGCTGTCAACGTGCGCTAATATTTGCTTCATATAAAAATTTTGCAGTCTGTACAAAACGGAAATGGTCTGAGGAATATGAATTACATGATAAATAACGTAGCGTTCCTAGATTTGACTTGAATACTTAATAAAAAAGATTACTACGCTTGAAAATTTGTGCATCTACATGCACGTGCAATATTGATGTAGTAGTATGTAGTGACGTATTGATTTTTCATAAATCGCACTAATGTATTATAAATCGTATGTGTATTAGTTCTTCAGTTAATAAAACTCACGATTTTAGCATCCCCTTTAGCGTCAGACGCAACAGATCCATATGTATTATACTATCAAGATACTAAAAAAACGTATAAAGTGAGGGAGGGTTCAATTCTAATCTTTTCAATTTTATAAACCTTGTTGTTTAATGCATAAAAGTATATTTTATTAATTTATCAATTTATTTTGTCCTTCTCTACGGGGCCATAAGTGAACTCTGCTATCTGCTATTAATGCTTATTGTACCAGTTTTAGAATCCAATTTCTCAGATGTTTTTTTCGGGTTATGTTGCGAAAACATGAATTATGACGAAACAGTATTACATAAACTGCTATATTATTTAATAGAAAATACTTTCCAGTTCGTATTCATGTTTGTAAAGTTTTATTTTTAGCTTTAATTTTAGAAATATTACCCGAAAAAGTGGTATGCCAATATTGTTAATTTTCTCAATTAAATTCCACATTATTCGTACTTGTTTAATATTTAGAATTAGTAATCGAACTGTTTAATCTTCTTGCAACACTCGAAGATTTACAAATTCAAAATAAAATAAAAAGTTACATAAATATGTCAGATTCGTTTGTGTAAAAGAAAATTCTCATAAAAATGCGTGTATTCAATAAGAATATTTCGTTTTATTCTCTACTATCTTAATTCTATTGTGATACTTTACTTGAATTTTAAATAGTTCAGACATACTTATAGATCCGAAAGTTTTGAAAGTTCAAAGTTCAAGCTTGAAACTCAGAGCGTTTGAATTGTTCGGTTACCGGAATGTTCCAAATATTACTCGCGAAATAAATAGAATGAAGCATGGTTATCTGCCGCGTGACACACCGAATTTAACTACTTCAGTCAACGGCCGAAAGTTCCACTGACACTTTTCTCACTTCGGCGTTTTCACTTAGCACTTGATAAGACACCTCTTGTGCGCGCTAAATTTGTCAGTCGAAGTACCTAATTATATGTTCTTTCCACATCAATTTGTTAATCGACATCATTTATTATAATATAAAGAACGTATTAATCATCGCGTCATTTCGAACATTATTTCGCTTTTCTTCGTAATTTGATGAAAGTAGATAAGATGTTAAGAAACACAGCCTAAATGGACTTGTCGAGCATGATATTAAAGCTCGAGAGCGCCATACCGTCGAATAAGTAGGAAAAAAATTCAATACTGACAAGCCTAAACTTGCGATATCTGAAGAAAACGTCAATTTCGAAATTTCTAACAATAAAAGATAAACGCTTCTATTAGATTCGTAAGTACATAATGATCAATTTGGTTAACACTCTATTCAAGAAAATAATTATATTTTTTATTTACTCCTGATAAAAAATTAAATATTGTTTTAAACTTTATAACTTTCTTAATTGTTTTTATTCGTTTGTTTTTATTGCTCGATTTATCATTTTTTTGAAAAAATATTAACTTTTCATATTTTTATTTGTAGATCTTTTTTAAAATTTTGTGACAACAAAAATAAAAAAAATTTATAACACTGAATACCGTTGAAACAAATAGATATTAAACGAAGCATAAGTTATAATCAAACATAAATCGAGTATAATAATACTAAAATTATATTCTTGGTTTATGTATTAAATTGTTTCAAAATTTATATCCTCTTTGATTCATTTTATACATTATACTTTTTTATGTTATACTTAAACTATCGCTTTTTTAAAAAATATTAACTTTTCATATTTTTATTTATTTAAGTACGTATAGCCATTTTTCGAAAATTATATTTATACATTTCTTTTTTTCACAATATAATTTTATGACAATAAAAAATAAAAAAATTATACAATAATCTATTATAAGTGTAACAACAAATTTAAATTAAGAAAATGGCTATATCAGATCGAAAACGGATCTTAGTGCTTAATAATAATTTCCTTGGTGAATTTATGTACATTTGCAAGTACCGTCAAACTGCACGCTACACATTTGCCGAACTTTAAAACGCAGCTAATAAGTAAAACCAGAAATGTAATATCAATTAAATTGCTAATCAATTTAATAATTTTAATTCCAACAAGCATCTCTACGATCCCCCTCCCGAAGACAGTAAAAAGATTATATAATATTAATTATATAATATAAATACCTTTATAAATAGATTAAGTACAGCGTAAGTTCTATTTATACACCGAATATAATAATGATATTAAAGATCGAGAACGCTGTACCGTCGGATGAAAAATTTAATACTGACAAGTCTAAACTTGATATCCGAAGAAAATGTAAACCTCAAAATTTCTACGAAATAAATGTTTCTATTAAATCTGCATAAACAAAAGGATCAATTTTATTATTTCTTCATTATTCAAGTAAAATACTTATATTCCTATATTACGCGTTAAATATTAAATTTATATCCTCTTTAAGTCACGGTATTCATATTACTCGAGCAATTACTTTTTTTGAAAAATATTAACTTTTTATATTTCTATTTGTAGTCATGTCGCAAAAATTTATTATTTAAACATTTCCTTTTTCGTAACATAATTTTATGATGAAAAATTAAAAAATTATATAATGCCGAATACTATTCTAAATGTTAAATGAAGCAAAGCACACGTTTTATTTATATACTCTTTATATAATATATTGAGTACGTGTGCATCCACAAGGTTTTATTGGATTAAACTTAATTTTAAAAACTCACCTACAAAAACGAAAATCCAATTAAAATTTAATAATAGTTTTAATTAAATATTTAATATAAATATAAGTAAATATATACAAATTGAAATAAGAATGCCTTGTACGGTCAAGCTGAATCTTAGTGCTTTTTATAAATTTTACTTGTGTGATTTTTATATATCTTTTTTCAAATTCAACCGACTACGCGCCGAATTACTTTTCCGGACATAACGCAGCTATAAGTTGAACATGAACAGCTAATATTACATTTATTAAATTAGAAATAATTTAATAATTAGCGATGCTAACTTGCATCTTGATGTTAGACCCCTTATCCCTCCTGTAAAGAATTTATTGCGAAAAGCATTAAGATCCAGCTTGACCGTACAAGGCGTTCTTATTTCAATTTGTATGTATTACATTAACGGTCGAATATCTTCAATTTTAAGTAAATATAATTTAGGATTATAAATAAAATAAGAAATATATGATAAAATTGTTAAAAAAAAGAACAGATAATGAAACTGAATTAAATTAATCACCGATGAAAAGTTGTTACTTTACCGTTATAATAACGATTTGTTAATGACAATTTTTCATAACGGTAATCGCCAGGGTTGGAAAACAGTCTTTTGATAAAATATTAACTTCTAACTTTACTTACTACGTAACGAGTCAAAATAACGCGTTATTTTTGCCTTACTTTGCTCGTTACGTAATGAGTCTACAAGTCACTTTTTTCAGTGAATAACGCATAATAATAACAAGTTGATTGTCAAAAATGATTATTCCAATCTTGGCCTTACCATTACTATTATAGAAAATTATAAAGAAAGTATTATAAAAAAAATAACAAGGAGCAATTACTTAGTGTAACTTATTACTTTTCTGAAATTATTTTGTACTTATGTTCCAATTAATATTTTCATCATCATTAAATCGAAAACGATAAATTTTTACCAACTTCATGATTTTTTCTATTCCAAATCGATTTTGCATTTCAAAGACTGGTGGTATTTATTTGGTATGGATGACCCTTATATAGATATATGTACGTCTATTATATTAATTTATAAATTTAATTAAAATTAGTTTAATAGAATAAAATTAAATTAATAAAATTACAAAATAAATAGCAAATTTTGTTAACCAATAATGGCTAAAACAAATGCATAAAACTTGAAAAATATAATAAAATTCAATAAAACCCAAAAAAACTCACTAAGCTAATTATTTTTAAAAACGTCCGAGTTTCTAAAAATGATCAATGGATTTTTATAATTTTTTTATATACACAAACCCTGGTGCATGTTAGTGGTGATTTCAAAAATGTTTCACATGTCAATCGAAATAGTTAAGATTGCAAAAGCTTGAGATTTTATTACAATTTTATTTAAAAAATTCGTTTCTTTTCACACCAAGTTTCACAGTAGAAAGGTGTGGTCGCCATAAGATGCCTTGAAATTGAGCTTTAAAAATTGATATTTAAGAATCATTGTCGGACGTATATACATACTTTCGTAATATCGCGTGACACTATGCCCTTTCTCGGTCCTTTTATCGCGTGCACATAGCATTTTTCAGTAACCCATGGCTCACGTCGACTTAATTACGTCGATGTTTGACGAGCAATTTTGTTAATGTCTCAGCTTGCATTGTTCACGTGTGAAATAACGTGCATTTAATGAGTCACGGTTCTGAGATCTTATTAGAGAAATATTTAATTCTCTTAATGACGTAAAAAAAATCAATACTATCGATGACGCGAGGAATCTTCCAGAAACTTTTCTTTACTATTATTGTTATTATTATTATTATTATTATTATTTCCTTTTCCGAATAATCCTTTTAAAGCAAGAGAAAAAATAATGTTAAATTCATTATTTAATACAAAGAAGACTAATAAAGAATTTTAAAAATAGAAAAAAATATTGAATTAAAATAAATTTTTTCTGTTATTTTTTCATTTTTCATAGTACTAAAATGCAAAATTCAAAGCTTTGAGAAGTTTCGTTGTTAAATCAGCTTGCAAAAAATTAACATATTTTGTACGTTATTATTGTATTTCAACAAATGTATTTGATATAAAAATAATCCTAAAGATTTCTAATTTTCATTAGGAATGTAAGATTATTGTTAATTCGTAGAAAAAGCTCGTTATTCGTTGCTCTATTTTCCGAGAGTATATCACACATCAAGGAGAATAATATGTAATTACGTCTCTCTCCTGTTCTCCTTTGTACGGAAGCAAAGCTTCAGAATAATTGGGAAAGTAGGCTAATCCGCGGCTTGATATTTTAGACTACAAAGAAGATACTTAGTTACGAGAGAGATGAAAGCGACCGTCTCGTTATTTCGAACGAGTATAGAAAAAATTCACTTCGTTTTTTTAATAATAATACATGCCAAAGTCGGCGTGAGGCGATGCAAAAAGAGGATATCTAGTGAAGTTGAGACTAGCGGAAGTAAAGAGGCCATTATTCCATCACAATCGAGTCGAGAACAATATGTCTGGCTATAATACAGATCGATATGTAATTAGCGAATATTACTAACAAACAAAGCGAAGATGGTGTGAACATTTGAAGAGATAAATAATTAAACAATATAGAAATACAAATTAGAACAAAGAAATTATCTATAATTCAATTAGTTATTTTCTAATTATTAATTTCTCTTCAATTTAGCAAAATTTTACACTCTTTGCATACAATTAATTAACAATTCAAGATGCAAGTATGAATACAATGTAAAGCTTTTGAAACATTTATACCATCATTTTTCTGTCATAAATTTCTGAAATGCATAATTTTTCGGTAAAAAATTGTGGCTAAATATTGTACTGTTTAGATACCCATTATAGTATCAAAATAAAAATATATTTTTTCGAAATTTAAAATTATCAAATTCTTCAAAAGGCTTAAATTACACACACACACACACACACACACACATAT
>QKQZ01019370.1:0-22125 GCA_003595255.1 Solenopsis fugax
GACGGCGTGCCCTCGTCCGAGTTGGCAGTCCCTGAGGGACAGGTGCCCAGCCCCAGCTTTCCAGGAAGCGAGCCATCCCTTCTTCTTTCTGTGCGTTAACACGCTCCGACTCGACATTTCGTTGCTCCCTCTCGATATTTCGCGCACGGTACGGGGGCCGCGCGCGGCCCCCTTCCGCGGGAACCGTATCCTGTTTTGACCCTCTTGCCCGATTGAAGCGTATTCGATGAGCACGTTTGTGACCTGGGGTTGTCGAAAAATTCTACAAGAGAGTCCACGAAAATAACGTTCTTGTAACATGCTCGTTTTCTATTATCGTTGTACAATAAATTGTACGATAAACGGTTTATTACAGTTTGCAATAATTTGTCATACGTTAAGAATTAATAGTAAAAATATAATGGATTTAATTGTACTCATCTTTATGTTTGTATTTATCTCTACACTGGAAAAAAATTGTCGAGAAACTAAAATATCTAGTTCGATACGTTCAACTAAATATTGAATTGATTTAATTCATGATTAAAAAATGTTAATGGTTGACGTGAATGAACTTTACCTTTTTTTGTGCAACTAAATAAATAATTGTTGAATCAAACCAATGTTTTCTTAAACATATCGGACTAAATATTTGTTTTTAAACCAATTTTTTTTCTCAGTGTAAATATGCAAAAAAAATTATATTTACATAAGTATCTTTTGTAGATTAGAGATATTATTAATATTCTCAATAATTGATTTTTCAACTAAAACAATGATTCAAAAGGATATGCCGATTTTATTAGCAATTGCGTTAAAATAATCCTATTTTTTCCATTAATTGCGGAACTTGTTGATTTCTTAGAAACTATTAGATTTCGAGCGTCGTTTTTCCATTTTTTTAAAGTAAAAGTTTATTAAGAAGTTTCTTATCATTATACTGAAAAAGAGTTTGATAACAGCTACCAATGTTGAGTGGAATAATGCCAAGTAAAAATAATTTTACTTTTCTAAATATTACTAAATTTAATTATACTCACAAAATATTTAGAAAAGTAAAATTATTTTTGGTTATATTAACCAAATATTTAATTGACATTATTTCATTCAACATTTGATAGCCATTACTAAACTCTTTTTTTATTGTACTTTATTTATATGTGAAGTGTAATTGTTGCTCGAGTTTCTATTTCTTTTTCTATTAAAAAAAGAAAACAATAGTATAATAATTCACTTTAGATAGCTCTATCACAACAAAATCAATAGACAAATTTGTCTGAAATTTTCTACGTAAAGATTTGAAGGATAACAGACAACTATTATATACACTGAAAAAAATGCTGTAATTTGAATTAAAACGTAGTTTGATTCAATTAAATATCGAATCATGGACTGTCACAAAAATAAGAAGTTGATTCATCTAAATTTTCTTTATTCACCTATATTTATTATTGTCTTTACTTTTAATTATTTTGTTTTATTAATACTGTTATTGAATTAACAAGATATTTTTAATTAGACTAACGCTGTGATTCAACAGTATTTTTTACTCTGTATATATCAGTTTGATATTAGCGACACAATCTAAAATATTTTTTAAGGACTCATTAAACAGCCCTCTTATTTGAAAGTTTATTACGAATTCGGTTAATTATGGGTTTACGAAACACATAATTCGTGTCGATAATGATGTAAATTTACCAGCATCGCAATTTCTAGGTGCAATAATAACACGTCCGCTCTGGAAATTAGGTAAACGCAACGTGTGAAGCCTTGTTAAGTGCCACCGTGCGTATTTCTGGATAAATAATGGTCTAAATGGCCCAAGCGCTATTGAATAACCGAGATAACTTGTCCTGAGAATTTCTTACATCCGAAATCAAATGCTTTACCGCGTGCAGTAATTCGCAGAATATTGCGATGATTTGGCAGAAACGGAAATGACACTTGTGAGAACGTGACCTTTTGTTGTTGAAGTGGAGGAACTTGAAACTGTAGTAACTTTAAACCAACGTAAAATTGATTGATGCGAAATACCAGAATTCATAGTTAGTAAAAAGGAATCGTTTGTAAGAACGAAACATTTTTAGAGCAATTATTTTTAAATATCTCATGAGAGAATATACGTAAGTATGATTTAACGGGTGTTTACAATTTTTAATCATTTATGATCGCGTTTAGAGAAAGAAACAAACAAATAAATAAATAAAACGATTTTTCGAGTTCAATTAATGTATATTTTCAAAAATAATGTTTGGAATTATAAATCGATAACATATTCGATAATTTTTTTCTACCTAAACATGTATGAGAATTAACATAGGAAAATTGTTTACCTTTGGTAAATTTCTATCTTGACTTTTCGCTAGGACATAAATTAACATGATGTAATACTACATCGGTGCAATGAGTAATACTACGTATATCGTTGTAAAATGGCGAATAAGGAAAGTTGGTAAAGTCCAATAGGAAAGATAAGAGAAAATAATTAAAATTCATTAGACGTTATTAGTGGCGTTCCGCATTGTCTCAAACTATAATGTGGTATTTAAAATCATCTGTAGATCTTTTCAATAGAATCGTTTGTCTCTTTTATTTTTCTGCTGTATGTGCTTTTTAATTCTTTTTTTCAATTAGGTAATTATACATTATATATTAATATGTTTTATTTCCTATTTTTTAGAAATTTAAACAAAAGTAGATCTTACTTTTTATATAAACTATATAAAAACTATACAAACATGATTTCGTTTTAGATTCCATTGCGTAAAAGATATTGTATGCGCATTAACGGTCGAATATAAAAATAAAAATTTATAGTTATTATTATAAAGAAATATATTTAAAACCGTACCTGTATAAATTCGTTTATTTTTATGATTTTTCTAAATGGGATTGTTTTAAATATTTATAATGTATTGTAATTAAGAATATTTTATAATACTCGGTAGAGGAGTTAAAATCAAATATAGACGCTTTATTTATTTTAATTACGAACACCTCATGTACCAACTTGAAATTAAAGACTTCACCAAGAGAAAAGTTATGTTTAAAGATTTCAAGAAATGATATTATTGGCGTTTTTAAAGTAAATAAATTATTTGTTTAATGTAAACAAATAACTTTTTAATTCTTCAAAGAAAGTATTGACAGAAATGTAAGAAATAATTTAGTGATTTTCTGATTTTTTAAATATATTTCTTTTATTTAAAAAGAAATTTGCGTTATACAACCATTTTTTTAATTCTAATAAAAATAACCACCAAGAAATTTCTTCAAATAAAAGAAACTTTCTTTAACTTATAGCAATGTACAAATTTCTTTGATTTAAACAAACATTTTTTGACTCTAAGAAACTTTTCTCTGAGGGTTGAGAAACGTGAATGAGTGATATATATCGCATCATAAATTTTGAGGTGAATGACTTCTCGTAATGTGCAGTCATTAACTTTATTAATATTGTCTTTATTCAAATCTGTATTTTACTGGCGCAGTTTGGCCCTAGAAATTAGGTAATAATGTAGACAATAGATATCCCGCGAACGCGAGAATATTTCGCGATTCCACCGGCTTGAGATAGTTGTAAAGAATCGGGCGAAGATCTCGTCCCAAGGCTCGTTCACTATACATCTCGCGATACTCTGGATGCGGTATGGCTGTGGCGTACTCCAGACGTTCGCCGCTCTTATGTTCTCAGGCTTTCTCTTCTCTCTCTCCTTAGAAACTGATCCGCCCGGGCTTAACGTGCTTTCACACGAGACACGCCGCATTCGCCGCCACGTGAGACAGACGCGGTGCAGGGGTTACATTTCGCGAATATTAAAACACTGCCGTGTTCGCGGAATGCCGCTGGCTCGGGATGTATATTGGATCCGCGCATTGAAACGCGCGGGATATGGATCGCGTCGCTCGCGAAAGTCGCAGTACGACTTTTAAACGAGCCTTCTATCCCGGAGTATCGTTTACTTGCCAATGATAATGCGCTGAAAGTGGGATAAATAAATTTGCGAGAGATTTCTGCGATAAATATCTACTCGCCTAAAATATCGGTTATATCATTTTGCAGATAAACGCATTACTATCATACACTGAGAGAAATCGTTTGGTAGGATAGTGATCAAATGAATTTTATAGTTACTGGTACCAAAAACTTTGTTACATTTAACAAAACTTTTTGTAATTTGTTGTATAAAAATAATTATTTGGTTAGGACTACAAATTGTTTGGTCAAAACAACTATATATTTAGTAACTATCACTATAAAATTTATTTGATTACTATTCAACCAAACTTTGGTTGATTTTACTAAACATTTCTCTCAGTGTATTGTGAATATATACACTGAGAGAAATATTTCGTGAGATAGACCAAACGTTTAGTTAAATAGTGTTCAAATGAATTTTATAATTATAATTACTAAATATGTAGCCGTTGTTTTGACCAAACAATCTTAGCCTTAACAAAACAATTGTTTTTATACAACTTATAATCAAATGGTTCGTTAAATGTAAGCTTTTAGTACCAGTAACTACAAAATTCATTTGATCATTATTTAACTAAACGTTTGATTAATATTTCTCTTATTGTCAATGTATTCTATGTGTCATAATAAATTTTGAAGTCATTCCCCTCTGAAGAAACAGGAATCGTGCAGGACACGTTGCAGGCGCGCCGGTCTATAATTAAAAAAGAATTTTCCGGTTTCGGAGTCGAAGTTTGATTTGCATTTCAGCTTCGCGCGCGTTAATTGAAAACTCGATGAATTAAGGTCGACGCGTTTAGCATAACCCGTGGCGCGTCGATTTAGTCGATTTCGTATCTTGGAGCGATAAGCGTAAGTTCGATTAAAAACTCTAATATGCTCGATATACATGTTTACCTTTTTGCGCGTGGCGACGAGCTAACTATAGACCAGTGATGCAGCATGCGAGAAGTGCTGCAGGAAATCGGGCTCGATACCACTCCCGGGACATTCGAAACCTTCGCGCGACTTAGAAACCGTCGTCGTGCGATCGACCTGCAACCGGTTTCTCGTTCCCTTTCATCGGTTCAGGCCGGCACACGAGCTAGTCCGGGTTCTGCACACGTGTGCAACCAGCCGTGCACACACATACACACACGCATGTACGCGAAATGCGTGCGTGTCGATGTGTGTATGCATAACTGCTCCCGCTTTCGTTTCCATTGACTCGCGCGCGCGCACACGCTATTTTGCTAATCTCTCATCCACGTACAGAGGATGCTGCTGCGTCAGCTGTTGCCCGTTGCTGCATCAGTTTGGTATCGTTATTAGTATTATGTATGATATTATGTGTGCCACACAATCGAAACGTGTTACGTAATTTGGAAGCCAGTGACACTACCACAAACTGGATAAAACTATTGTGGAAACGCCATTGAGTAATAAAGCCAAACTTAATGTCGGTGAAAAATTGTTGTTATTAAAAAAATTAAAAATAAATTCAATATAAATAAATCCTGATGTTAAAGGATTATTATATGCACTGAAAAAAGAATTTGGTAATGGCTATCAAATATTGAATGAAATAATTAAATATTTGGTTATAATAATACAACTAAAAAATAAAATAATTTTTTTCTAAATATTTAGTAAGTATAACTAAATTTAATAAAAATAAATAATAAGTAAGCTATTGTTTTAAATTTAATAATATTTACTAAATATTTAGGAAATTATTTTTGGTTATATTAACCAAATATTTAATTGTTATTATTTCACTTAGCATTTGGTAACCATTATCAGATTCTTTTTTTCAGCGTATATAGTTAAAAGTTAAGGCTGTAGGCACTTCACTGTTTTCATTTCAATGTTTTTCTGTCAAGATTAAAAGACCCTTGCACGCAAACCTACGTGTCTTCTAATCCAGCAGTCCTCGTATTTTTCCTTTTTACTTGATCATTCTTTTCCGTCGAGGGAGAGAGGATAGGAAACGGTCGAGTATCTCGCGGCATCTGCTAACTAAAAGGGCAAGATCTCCGCGTCGCCGTCCTCCTATCGAGAACCAACCCGGGTATTTGCATTCGTCCCCGAGCTCCTCGCTGGCGTAGATACCTCTAGCGTAAAACCGCATAATTAAGGACCCTCGCTACCGCACATGTCCGTCCGTCCGTCCGTCCATCCATCCGTTTCCCGCTGCCAGTTACGTCGTCCCGGAAAGATCCAAGAGGAGAGTCCCGAGGTATCGCGGAAGAATCGAGGATTGTGCCGTCAGTCAACGCGCGGGATGGCGACGAGTCCTTATAGAGGATCGCGCCAGGATTTATCCTTCGCGTGAGCGCTATGCAGATTCCGTAGAGGAGCTCGATTCGCGTACGTTCGCGAGATTTCCAGACAAGCAACGGAGACTGCGATCTTAGAGCGTCGATTGAACGTTCGCGCCGATGTCAAAGCTGAATCTGCTGCTACTCGATCGACCGACGCAAATTTCGTGCATTATTTTTTATTAGTTTCTTGATAAATGCTCGGAAGGTTCCGATACTTCTTATTTGACTTATTCCTGATGTGCTGTAATAGTTCGAATGTTAAGAGTTGGTGTTGGATGTTTAGATGTTTCACAAAGTGAATTTAATAATATTTATTAAATATTTAGGAAATTATTTTTGGTTATATTAACCAAATATTTAATTGTTATTATTTCACTTAGCATTTGGTAACCATTATCAGATTCTTTATTCTCACACAAGATTAATACTAATACTTGTGTTTCTTAGTTACATACATAATTAATTCCCAATTATATTTTACTAAATTTCATCAATCAAGTCGTCTCAAGTAATGCGAACGATTATTCTTTTTGTTATCGACGATGATGCGAAAGGATATTATTACACTGGGAGAAAAATTTTTTGAAATAAAGAAAATACATTTTCTGAAAACTCCATATATTTTGATGCAAGCATTTGTTTGTTCTGCGTAAATAAAAATATTAAAGTTTTTTTTCAAATAGCCATAATATCTTAAGTAATTTTGTATTTTTACATTTTTTACATTTTAAATAATGATTTTACAAATAAGTTAATAATATTATTAAACTTAATTAAATTGTTTTCTTAGATTAAAAAATTTGATTATCTTGAATATTAAAATGATTTAAATGATTAAATATTTTCTAGAACTGTAAGAAAAAAAATTACTTGATTAAAAATTATTTCTTTATTTTTACATAAATATTTCAATTAAGAAATTTTTAACTGGACTGCAAGCAGTCCCCTATTAAGACCCACTGAGTAAATAATTTTTTTGTTTTAAGATATTTTTCTCTCAGTGTACATTCCTGTTTTGTTTCTCTTTGCGTCGTTGCTTCGACGTATGATCCCACGCCAACTGACGTTTTTACACATGCGACACGAGAGATTCTTCATCGCGAAACGTCCGGTGTGGTCCGACCCCGACGAAGGAGCGCGAGAAACGAGACGGCGAGATCCGAAAAGAAGCGAGATCGGAACGATGTGAGTTGGTCCACGCGCTGTGAGAAGAGGCTGGACCATCACGCTGACCGGCGCTGATTTTTCCCGCGTTGACTATAGCGCACGTGGAAACGGTTTAACGTAATTTGGATTCGTATCGGTTTAAAGTGATAAAGAGATTACTTCCTCGGATGCGAAAGCACGGACAAGGATCGTTGTTCGTACCGATGACGGCGCTTTTTCCCAAGAGCGCAGACGAAGATAAGCGCGTTATGCGCGCGTACCAGGTCAACGCGATCGTATCTATTAATCACGACCGGCGTCTACTACCATCGGCTTCGTTTTGCTCTGCGTCGGCGTAAGAACGCGCGCATACGGTCACTCATTCTTGATAAATAGCAATGTGCGCGCTACGGTGAGGCGAATGCGCATTGCACGCGGTTTGATCGTCGGTTGACTAATTGCTCCTCTCCAATCGCGAAACGGTCATGGGAAATCCGCTGTGTCTCAAACTCGCATTTTCATTCGGATTCGTAAAATTCGACTTTTGTCCATAGAACCAGCGAAATTCATTGATCAAAACGGAAAGAAAATGTACCAAGCTTGAACTTCGAATAATAAGATAGACTTTAACATATATGTTGTCAATGCTATGAAAATATTGTAGACATTTTTTCAAACAAGAATTTAATAGAGTTATTGATTTGTAAATTATGTTTTCACAAATTATAATTATTTATATTATATTTTATGTAGACAATAATCACTTACATTGACAAAATTATCAAAAAATGTTACAATTTAATCAATCGATCTAATATTAATCAATTTAATTTCGAACGGGTGTTTAATTTTCAAAAATGAGTTTTTATCATATATTGAGGACAAAATTACTAAATTTTAATACTTATTTATTCGAATAGTACTAATGAAATATTTATTAAATGTAAATATTTATATTTATTTATAAGAACTACTAATTTAAGTATCATTTTTTGTAGAGTAAATATTTATGTACTTACTATAAGTAAATATGTTATTAGTATTATTCAAATAAAATGTAAAAATTTAGGAATTTTTTTCTCTCAGTGTAGTAATTTCATGAAATTCTTTATGATTTACTAATATATGATAAAAACTTGTTTTTGGAAATTAAACACCCGTTTAAATTTATGGAATCGTACGTGTTAACTTCATTGATTAACGATACAATTAAATACTGAGGTGTTGCGAAATGATACGTTCGTAAAATTTCGCAACACCTCAGTATATCGTCCTCAGATGGACTCTCACTGTCGTTCGACATGTTTTTTTTTAATTGCCCATTAAAGTTGAGAATCTGATTTAAAGACGGCCGAGTGTGCGCGTTAGTCTCTCCAATTATTATCACCACGTTATGGCCGGTCGACATTTTGATCGCAGGAGAAATCGGTAGCAAAAGCATGCCGGCCGTCTCGCCGTCAATTAAATACAAAGCTGCGAACGTTCTATTTTTACGCGTCGTAACGCGAACGATCTCTGAATTTATGCTATTAATTTTCTCTGTAACGACGACGTCCGATAACGAGCGCGTAGCTGCAACGAGCCTTTTACAATCAGCGTCGTGGAACGATGCCTTGATTAATTTTTCACGCGGTCAGTGAAGCCTGTATGTGTCTGAAAGCCGGGCCCCCCTTAGCAGACACGGCTTGTTGGCTCATATTACATGCTTACGCGATGGAACAATCGAAACCCGTACTTACGAAGCTAACATTCCATTAAATGCGCCGACTATCGCCTCGTTAATTGATCGTTCTAGTATATTTAATCATTTCACTTGGGTGGTGCCTTGCCGATTAAAATTAGACGATGATTGTAAAGTCACGAATCGCTCACAAATATTAAAAACCTCTTTATTTAGAGAATTTTTAATAATTAAAATTGAATAACTATCGTTTCAAGCTAAAACAATATTTACAATTTATAAGAAATATGTAGCACGTTGTGATTTACATTTAAAAAGGTCATCCGGTCTTATATCTTTTTAACATCGAGACAAATTTTATTCTAATTATTTTTTGCATTCTATCTGTTTCTTCTATAATTTTATAACTTACGTTAGTAATCATTAATTAATCATAATTTTAGTGAAGTTTATCTGAAAGAAATTTGTACAAAACTTATTTTGATGCATGCATCTTCTTCATTTTTGTTTCATTTGAATCTCCATATAACAATTGATATCGCTTTGCTTCCGGTAATCGCTGTTATAAGTTGCGGATGGAAAGATCACCCGCGGAAATTACGTCAGGTCCTCCTTCCAAGTATTACAGTTGCGGCGAGTCTCTCCCCAACTTGGCACATATAATGAGGAAGAATCCGTGCGTTAACGTACCTAGTGTTTCGCAACTTGTAAGTGAGAAACACCGTTCCTACCGAGTCCCATCGCTAAGTCCCCGCACGCTGTATGCCGTGAACGTGCACGTACGAATGCGTTTGCTTGTTTCTTCCGACCGTCCGTACGTGTGAGCTACCTACGGTGGTGTGCGCCGATTTATCAACCACCTTCGCTCCCACAAACTGGTCGCGATCTTGCCGTATGATAACGCATGCTTCGCGCTTGCGTTGTCCCGCGCTTTCACGCTGATTGGCCAGCTTAACTTTAATTGGGCGCCTCCGTCTCATGGTAAACGGAGGAAATGGTAGTTCCCGCCGCCGGGAGTCAGTTCGGTTCTCTTAAATCGTCACACATACGCTACCGAGCCGACACTGTGTTAGCTGGCCAATGAATTTACGATCAAAACACCGAAGACACGCTCGTTCTCGCGTTCGCAAATCGAGCGACATTTTCGCTCGATACGACGCGACGCCTCCCGCTTAATTAGCAGTCCTCACCGATAAAATGATTATGCAATATCGTGGAAGTCTCAATTTGCGATACCTCGTTTGCTAATTGGAATAATTTTTATCTGAGATAATTAAGGCGCTGTTGATAATGTATGCAAAATATGTCCGCGGTTCTTTCGACTGAGAAATAAAAGTTTTCTTCATTGCTCCATACCCGTAGAGCTGCACGACGATTTATTACAAATGTTTTTCGATTTGAATTTCTCCAAGTTAAAAATTTAAATACATTGGATAGAGAAATACGTAATAACAAATTCTTTAGTCGCTGGAACGCAATTGCACGAAACTCACAATCAACTCAACTTAAGCGAACGAGGCTGACGATGTAAATAGCGAACGTACGAATGCAACGATTGCTCTGTATGCACCGTACATTGTGTCGCAGAAGAAAGTGGCTGGCCGGTAATTTCATCGCGAATTTATTTCCTACCTGGCTAATAAAGTCGCATCCCTCGTGCAGACGCGAATGAAGTCACGACTTGATTTCCCGGAAAACGTGACCCCTCCTCCCCTTTCTTCCTTCCCTCATCTTTCGCCGCCACTCTCAGCAGCGTACTCTCTACGAAAACGTGACTTTCTCGTATCCCACCCGCGCTCTCGCATATACAGTGCCATTGTGTAATGGTCCTTGAACCAACATCGACCAGCAGCTGGTCGACGGTCTCCCACGCCCTGCCATCAAACGGCACGAGTCCTTCTAAAATTCCCAGGATTTGACTCTCGTATGTTTTTCCACTTCTCTTTATTTCATAAAAGCAGCGCAATTACCGGCGACATTGCGGTTGATCATGTGTTTTTTCGCGGTATGATTTTAAAGAAAATTACGAGCCTGCGGTGAAGAAGTTCCTCGAATCTTTTTTCATCGCTTTCTTTTCATTGTCACACATGCGAACGAATGACTGAGAAATAAGACGGGATGCCAGTGCAGGTCAACCGGTAATTCCATAGTACTGGGGTATTTAATAACAGTCTCCATTAATAATATTTGGCAGAATGTTCTTAAGTTTTATGGTACAATTGCATACATTATCGCCCTAAATTACTTTTACAGAAAGAAAAAGACGATTAAAAAATTAAATAATTAGATTAAGATATTTATTAAATGACATTTTATTCAAGTAATCGATTACTGCCAAGCTTACCATCTTACATATTTCTTAATCGCAGGGGTTGGTAAAATAACTGATACAATTTATTAAAGATAATAAATATTAAATAACTATTTTATTTTATTTTACAACATTGATTTTTGTTTTTTTACTTCAATCCAAGAAAGCCAAATCCAATCGAAATTAACCAGTAGTAAAAACTTAATTAAAATACTTATTTAGAATTACAATAAATAATTTCTTTTTTCTATTTAAAATAGGAAATAAGAAATAGGTCATAAGAAGTTATTTAAAATAATAAATTAACTAATAAATATTTAAATAACTAGTATAAAATTAATTGACTATTTTATTTTGTTTTATTTTAAATAATATTATTTTAAATACGTACGACCCAGACCGACCACTGTTCAGACCGTTTAGCTCTGGATTGTTACGCGTTGCAGAAATTCCGATTCGAGTTATGATTCCGATCATCCAAGCGGATCCTCCTTCACGCCGCGCCGCGCCGCGCCGCACCGTTTTGTTTCCTCCATAATGATAGCGCGCGACATTCGTCAATCATCACCGTCGATCGTGCATTTTCGTCAAGCTTGGCCGAGCGAGTAAGTGAGCGGCCACAATGGAATTGCACATGGGCCCCCCCTGTTCGATTCTCTTCCTCTCCCCGTCCTCCGCGTCCCATTCTTCGCTAGAACGACGGAATCATTGCACGCATGCCGTGTAGCCGTGGCGAGGAATCCGCTTATCGACGACGATCGTACGTGTAATCGTGTCGATGCGAGAGCACGTCACGCCGTTTGATCGCGGCTGTGCTCGTCGGCGCGTCAGGCCGTGTAAGAAGCGCCTTAAGTTACATGCGCTTTCTGCGCGAACATCACGCCCCACAGTCTCATTTAGCGTTAAATCGGCCTGTCCGATCCTCATCTCTGATGCTGACATTGAACGCGAGCTGCGTATTAGACGGATAAGAGGCAAAATGCGGAACACGTCAATAGAAAATTAAAATTTGTAGCTAGCGAGCGTATCACGAGAATCAGCTGCAATTTCGCTTTTTGCAACTAATCCCGATAATCTCAAATTATTCGCGACATAAAAATATTCTGTTTTTTTTTTTATCACAACGGAAACATTGTTTATTTTATTTTGTATTTCAAAAACTTGTGTGCGAGACTCGTATAGTACCTATCAGTTTGAATCTGTGTCATGCACGTACAACTTTGTACAGAAATATTGTTCTTACAACTTTTTACACGTCCATACTTTTGTCAGGTCCACGGAAATTAGCGTTATCGTGCAAACCACACTCCAGTGAAGTAACCGCGCTTCGATTGGTCGTTTCAACTTTCTTCACGATGTTTCGCAGGCAGGTCCACAGAAACTCGGCGACCAGTGACCGCACGGTAAACTCTGTTTCTCAATTAGCGTTATTCCGGACATATGAAAAGAGACTTCGCATCAATTAGCGGGTGCCGAGCTAATTCAGCTCGGCGAACCAGATTGGTGACGAGTCGAAAATGGCGCACAGCGCGACAACCGGTTGGCATCACCACGCCAATCTTTCCATTTCTCATGTTACTGTTCCTTTTATTCCTCGATAATTTCGTTTATTCATTCGTTCGTTCATTCGAGAGAGGATAGGGCGCGTCCTTTTGATGTACACTTCCTGTGTCTTTATTAGCAAATTAAGAGTTCCCCCCCTTTGCCTTTCTCCTAGCCCAACATTCCGGACCACAATGGACCCGTATTGTTTGCAAGACCGAACCTCTCGGAACATCTCGGTGAGATGGAGGATGTTCGCGTGTCGCCGCCTTTGTGTAATTTTCGATATAACTCCGACGCTGAACGAGGAGTTCCCTGTAAAGTTCTTCGCGGTCGTACGTGTGTGTGTGTGTGTGTGTGTGTGTGCTTCCTCGATTTAATAAGTCTACATCCGCTCGTCAATGAGGTTTGGCGTGATTTCTAAATAGACTTTAATTTTTTTTTAGCGTGAAAACATTCCGACCAATATGCTATTTTTCATGAAAAAATTACTTATCATGAAAAAATAGATCTTAATGATATCAGAAAATTGAAATGATGTTAGACATTAATTGAGAAATAAGTTTAATAAGTAGTTTATAACGGTCGTGATCAGATGACAGACACTATGTAATTTGTTATCGATTATCAACTGTTCTTTTTGAGTAAGTATGACAAGATCAGTTGGAAAATATTATACAGATGGGGAAATTGCAATTATTCCTTGAATTAATCATACACAGCGTATGGTACCCTCCTTCGGCCCTTCTGACCGTTTTGAGTCGTGAAGGATCTTTGTACGATTATCGATTGCCAGGTGCGTTTTCGATAAGTCCCCGTGCGTGACGGAACGCGTTGGGAAAGGGTGACACTTTGTTTTCAGGGTGGATAGTACATTTCCGTTAGTTCCTTGACAACTTAGAAGAATATTATTGAGTATTCTCTCCTTCGGCTGGGAAATTATATTTCAGATTTAAAAAAATTAAGCTGTACGCAAGTAATGAAAACGTCTAATAACGTATGAATTTTAACGACGAACGCTCTAATAGGGAACATAAAAGTTCACGACAATATAAAATTTTCCATTTCGTGCTTATGCATAAATTTATTACGCAGACTTCTCTTATGCGGAGTATGCGTATCTTAAAAATATCTGCTCGTAAAAAAGTTCCGAGAATCCCTAGATTTATGTAACACAGTGAACCGTCGTGTCGTATGTATTCAAACCGCCAGCCGTACGGGACCTAATTATGTGTAAACGATGCGTGCTCGCTTCGGTGTAATTACGAGCATAATTGGTATCCATAACTCACGTCAAAACACGAATGGCATCCAACAATTAATTACACCTCGGACACATGGAACATGCGTATATGTATCTGCATTTACTCCACGCACACTTAATATGATCGTATTTTTTACTGCTTAGGCCACAAAAGACGCCCTTAATAAGAATATATCGGGCACGTCCATTGTATTTAACGCCCTTTGAATATTTTATATTCATTGCAAATGATTTCTTGTGCAAATGCTCAAGTATCGCTGTTGCAACACTTTTTCTCATAAACTTGTTGATTTCATATTCACGAGATTACATATAAAGAGTTTGATAAATATCCAAAGATTATTTGCCGTGATCAAGAAAATGTATGCTTTATTGACTATAGAATTATATATAAATATATATTTATATATAAATATTCATAGATTATTATACATTTTCTTGATCATGGCAAATAATCTTTGGATATTTATCAAATGCTTTCACATGTAATCTCGTGAATATGAAATCAACAACTTTAAATAATATTATATATAAATCCTCTTTATAAAGAGAGGATCATAATCAATTGCTTAGACATTTCTCCAGATTGTAAATTAACATTAATTCGTGTCGAATTACGATAGGTGCGGCTGCGACGACAACGACCGTAAAAATTTAACGTGTGCATGACACAAGAAGGGAGAAATCAGTACCTTAGCTCTCGTTAATCGCGTGCGCGCGCGTACCGAGCCCCACGGCATTTTTCTCCGCTTCTTGCGCTCGTTATTTCGATAATTTGTCCCACTCTCGTTATTTTCGTTCGTGGCGTGCGTACATATATGGCGATCGGCGACGAATTATTGCGGCAGGATCTTGATGGCAACTGCTACGTTGCTGCCGATGGCTATACCGGACGATGGTGCGCAAAAACCGTGCTGGTGGCCTCTGTACCATCGCCGCAGAGAATACTTGGCCGTCTTGTTAGTGGCAGGTGCGAGATACGAAGGTAGCCAACGACGTTTTCACCGTGACTCGTTTCCTCGGACGAGGTCCCATCGGGGTACTCTGACGTTCATGCAAGGTACGAGAAAATAGCGAGATCGGCCGAATTAGCCTTTTTAGACGCCGCGGGATATTTGCAAGATTGCATGCGATAATCAACAGTGTCCCGATTTATCTTTCCATTATCCAGCAAAGTGCAATCTAATAACAATTAGATTTTTTAACATCCAAGTATAATGTATCTTCAGTTCGTTTTAATTCGCGCATCGGATATGTAGTATCGCGGCAGTAGCGTTGTTGGCTACCATCGCTTCCTGTGATCGAGCGAAGGAAAATTCGTTGCTCGACCTTTGGCGCTGACCGGTTCTCGATCTTTCTTCTCCGTCAGCACAGTCGTTATCTTCATTCGCGCGTATATAGACATTTATATCGCGCGCCTCTTTGCGCTCGCCGGTCACGAAAGAATCGTCGGCCGAGTACTTAATCGTGCGTTGGTATTTGGGGTCAACGAGGCAAAGGAGGGAGAGAACGAGACAGAAGGAGCGAGGCGAAAAGGGTTCAGAGACGATGAGGAGGAGAGAAAGAGAGAGAAAGAGAAAGGCAGATTCGATGGCGCGCACTAACAGAGAATGTGCATGTATATTGATCCTTGAACCATCTCTACCTCAGATCACCGTGTTCGCATCCAACACCTTTCTCCTCCGCTTCATCTTGCCCGTCCCTTGCAACCCTGCTGAGTCTCACTCTCTTTCTCTTTCTGCCATATTTCTCTCTCTCTCTCTCTTCTCTCTCTCTCTCTTCTCTCTTCTCTCTCTCTCTCTCTCTCTCTCTCTCTCTCTCTCTCTCTCTCTCCCTCTCCTGCCGTCCCCATCTCGCTTCCATCTCGATCCCTTCCCTCTCTGTTTTCGCGCGCGCCTCCTCGTGATAATAATTATCCATTCGACTCTTGCGCGCGGCGCAGCTAAAGGCACGATTCTTCTTCTTGCCACTTCCCCTTATGCAGGTTACGTCCGAGTATACCGAGTATCGAGAGGTATTTGCCATCGATTACTCCTCTCCCCTGCCCCGCTCGTCATATCGACAGTTTGCCTCGGCATATTATATCCGCAGGATTTTCAATTAATTCTTAATACATTTCTCGTTGATGTTTCATATTACAATCTGCATAACCAATCAGTTTCTTTGATCTCTTGTGCGTTATTTACCATTTGCATATACAGTAATTGGAAATAATTAGCCACGTGAACTGTTTTAATATACAAAGACACGTACTACATACTTCTGTATGAAAGAATATTACATATGTCGTACTGTCGTATTGAATCTGCCACTTTGATTTTTTAAATTTTGACTTGTAATTTAGATTTGTAATCAGTGACTCTAAAAACCCCTCATGTACTAAAATTTAACGAGATCTGTTCAACAGAAAAATGCGTGCAACAAAGGGTTAAGGAACATTTGTTACATTAAACAAGTCATCCCATACACTGAGAGAAAAAATTACTACATTTTAATAAATATTTGTTTGAATACTTGCAAAGAAATAATTTGTTAAATGTAAATAAATATCTGTTTAGTACAAGAAACACTAATTTAATTTAACTATCTTTTTTTTTAAATTAAATAAATATTTATGTACCATAAGTAAATATTTCATTGCAAGTATTCAAATAAATTTTTTTCTCAGTGTATAAATGGAAATAATACTAATTACGCAATTAATCTGTCATTTGTAATCGCGCGCGTATTCGTTGAGTCTTTTTTTTTTCGTCTCTGTTAGTGCATTTACGTATATCGATTATCGCTACAGTTTCTCAGTGCCTCGCTGTAAGTATAAACTAATTAACTTGCGTACCTGGTTCCTTTGCATAATGGCCACGTTTGCGAGAACCTTATGCCTCGTACCGGAGGAGGGTCGGCAGGCCGACTCACATACGGTATTCCCTCGCGTATTGTTCGGTCGAGCCCCGCGGCGATACCCGTACATGAATATAGATACGTTCCTGCACACACGTCGCTACGTTATGCGTACTTATTCATAACGTGCGCTGCGACTGGCATGCCCGGGCCGGCGTCGACTTTATTATCGTGAGGCACAAGAACACACCGAGGGGATACTAAGTATAATGGCCCCTAGGCTGAGACCTTATACCGATCTAGAAGGGCTCGGTCTCCCCTGCTTGGACTTCTTCGAGCTATTCACGAGCAACCGCGACGATGATTTGCAATTTTGCACAGATCCACGGGAAGATCGTTTTGCTCTTATGTTTAATAAAAGGCCGATCATTACATGTCGTGGAATGCATCGTGAAATGTTTTGCTCGTTTTTATAGGATTTAATTCTCACATGCTATATATATATACATATATGTACATAATCTGTAAAAAAAAGAAATAAGAGGAAGAGTGCCACATTTCTCGGTCGAAACGGATCTTGGTACTTAATAACATTTTTATATCAATTATTACATATATTTTTAAATTCTATAAACTACTATCAATATGACTGTCGGACTTAAAATATAATCGTAAATTGAATCCAGAAATAATATCTCAAATTAATTTGATCGTCAAATTTAATAACGATATGCTATAAGCATCTTAAAAAACTGTAAAGAACTTGTTGTGAAAAATATCATCCTAGTCAGGATTTAAATCTGGAACTCCTTCATTTCGTGACGGTCACACTACATCCATGTCACCAATTCGACTACCGAGGCATGATGATATTTATCGCAATAATTAGTATAGTTTGCTAGAACATCTTTTATAGGCGATGTGTATGTATAATAAATTGAATATTATATATAGACTTTGTGAGAGAGAGAGAGAGAATATACAGGAGTCATTATACATATACATTGATAAAAAAAATTTGTTGGAAAATTAAAATATTTAATCCGATACGTGCAACTAAATATTAAATGAGATTTAATTAATTCTTGATTAAAAAATTTGAATGGTTGACATGAATAAACTGTGCCTTTTTTTGTGCAAATAAATAATTGAATCAACCCAATGTTTAATTGATCGTATCCGACTAAATATTATAGTTTAGTTTTTTAACAAATGTTTTTTTCAGTGTACATATATATATCGTAACATTAGGATAATATTAAGGAAGATATCCGCTATATTTGATGCAAGAAATGATAGAAATCGTGTGAATGAGAATCGATGTGGGATGATGTGGAAAATGATCTTATGACATAATTCACTTCTCTCGTGAGTTTGCTCCCGGCGAGGTCGGGAGATGCGCAGTCACGTCGATGGAGCTTCATTCAGAAAGCGACAAGCCGATTACGACCGATTGAAATTTATATTCGACGTTGTTCGATTCATGATGTGCGAAGTATATAATTATATGCGTGGATAATAGGCACACGTGATTCGCGAATTCCGAGTTGCAGAACAATGATCGATCACGATGAGTGGTAACTTCATACGTGTATTAATTTAGTCACGCTAAATGAGATTTGAACAAGTCCATATCTGTTTGAGCAGGAATAATACTTGGTAATCTCCTTCCTTTCTTTGAAGCGTAATGTATTCTAGCCGACTTCCTCTGTGATATCAAACGCAAGTTAGTTTCTCCGAGTTCACGAGGATCTTAACCTTTCCAGTATGTCGGAGAAAGTATTAATGGACTCGTTAAATGAACGTTATTGGTATCTTATTTATTTACACTTATTAAGTGATTATTTGCAATGTTGTATTGTAAATAGCTTATTAGCTCTCCTTCGAAGTGTCTCACATTCTTTGAGACAGTAAAAAACAATTTAGAATCGATAAATAGCAAGCATTAGTCTATTTTTTAAACGATTTTATTAACGAAAATGAATAATTTAATTATTTTCCGATAACTTTACTATCATATCTTTACAAAGATCAATACAAGATACTCTAAAAAAATTTCTGCTTGTCGTATTAATAAATCGTGATGACTGCACGCGGGTTTAGATCAGCGAGATATTCAATCGCTGCCCTCTTTATTAATTATCTGCTGTAAATCAAAGCTCTCCCGTTCCGATCTTCATTGGGGATTAGCTCTGTAGCGAGTTACTTAACCGCCGCAAGGTATGAACTTTCTCTTCAACGACGGGGCACGATACGTGTAATATACATTGTTGAAAATTGCAACACTGTATTCACCGAACGCAGAGTGAAACATGAAACTAATTTTGTGAAATCTGTGAGTTACTTATGTCACAGAATTTTTATATATGCACTCTTTATTTGTATATTTTACAATTATTAAAATAATAATTCCAATACAGATTCCAAGTATATTTTAATATGTATGAAATATATGAATATGCTTGTGTATGTGGAATACATATGCAACAGTAACGAGAAGATTTTAAGCGTCGGCGTTTAACGAGAGTGAGTCATGCATAGGGCTTTGCGGAGGCAAACACTTCATTTTTCTGTTCCAGTGGTACGTACTAAGTGGTACTACTGCGCAAGTTGCAGTTTCTGACCTTCTCGCATTTATTCAAAAGAAGGTGTGCATGAGACTTCGTGTGCCTCTATTTGCCTTTCATTAAATAGCCGATACTCTTTCTTGACACGATAACCGCGAGTGAGAGACGTACGTGTGAGATAAGCTGTGACAATATTTGACACTGTGCCTAAGACTCTATTTATCCACAGACCTTTTATGAGTCTCGGCTTCAGGATTACCGAGAAATTCTGCCGGACGTGAAAAAGGTTTCCGGCTACATTTTCAAGAACATTAAAAAAGAGGTTAATTATAAAATATAGAATTTCAATATTTGAAATAAAGAATTACATTTGTCTTTCATATATTTATCATCAATAACTCGAATTATTAATTATTTCCGGTATCTGGTTTTGCACTGATCCGTTTAATACTCATATTTAGTTTCAGACAGTTTTTATTATAATTTACAAGCTTAATGTTTCCTTCGACAAAGCACGACAAAAAGGTTTCATTATGTTCTCCTATGCAACATGATTCCAATGAGAAAACATGTTATGTATAAATTTCAGCGTACTGCTTTATAAGATATATCCGAAGTAAACTTTTTTGCAACATAATGAATTTCTTATCTGTCGAAACCCCTTTAATACGCTAATGTGAACTTTAACGCGAACCAAGCTCAAATTACGCTTGCATAAGAGCGCGCCGTTACATAGACGAAACATGGTCTTAGCTCGTGTCATTGTCGTCATCGTCCCTTCACGAACAACTCACGTCACTTTCGAACGTGAGCGGAATTTCGTGCGTCACTTTCAACAGTTTCAAAGCTGGGTCACTTTTTATGTTTGGCACGAAATGCCACGCTGGCCGTCTCGCGTGTTCGTCAAAAATCGCTGTTTCCCTGCAGCGACAGAGCGAAAACGACATGATAACGCAATGATCAATCCCAATATTGCGTGTAGGGCGAAAAAGCGCGAAAATTAAGCGATTATAAAAATATCACATTATGTGATGTTTAGAGTTATCTTGAGTAAATCCAGCATTAGATCATCAAATAAAAGTAACAAGTGATATATATAATATTTAATGAATATATATTCTCCATATTTCTTACATTTTTGCTAATTATAAGTATCATATGATTAACGTTTTCAAAAATAACTGGCAGAAGCACTATATAGCAGTCGACATACATTTTCACATTTCATCTATTAATTTCTAATTAGAATTCTCGTATACGCAATATGTCTTTCGAGATAGCTTTCATTTATATTTATTTTCAGACCTTTTTTTTGATCGTGTGGGCGTAAATTGTTTCAATTGACAAGCCTGAAATCGCCGCACCTCCTCTCTATAATTGCTAGGATAAATGCAGCTGGCGCAGCAAACACATCCCGCGCGTATATACAGACCTCACGTAACTGTACCTTCATTCTAAAGTGAAGAACTCCGAAGATACTTTTAACGCTCTACCGATTCGTAATCGCGGATGCTTGTAAGCCGCGTTGTAAGCGCACCTTAGGTTACCGTGCGTTCATTAGGAGACTAACCTCGTAATGACTAACGTTTTGCAAATCAATGTACCGTTGAAGTTCTGTTATTTATCTCGCGTTTGTCTCTTCTTTCTCCTCGAGCCCAAGAAGAAATAGGATTTATCGTTATGGCGGCTAAAAGACAAAATTCCATCTGTTTTATTTCACATTCGATTTTCCGTTTGCCATCCCTAAATGATCTTTGAATTTACGACCATTGGCTTTTAACGCTTTTTCTTCTGCTCGTTCGTTTTTATAATTGAATAGAAAACCCGCGAACGTGATATGTGAGTTGTTTATCGCGGTTCGAGATTCTTCAGAAACCTATTTACATTTAGAGACACGCTATTGTCATTTATAAATTCATACAATTTATATCACATATTATGCATTTATAATAATATTAAAAAAGATATTAGATATTAGAGATTTGTAATATTTTTATTTAATATATAAATTGTGCTAAAAAAATGAAAGACGTAATATTTCTCAATATTTATATCATGAAGCTTTGTTTTAATATTATCGCTTACAAATAGTGCTCGGAAACATTAGGTGATCGAGTAGTTCGGACAGTTCGAACTTTAAGATCGAACATCAAATAGTTGAACTGAAACAGTAGAACTGAAGGTATGTTCGAAGCGTTCGAACTCATTTCAGATCAGAAAGCTCTAAATTATTATATATTTCGAAGCTAAATTTTTTTAAATATTAATATTATGTATATACATTAAAAATTATTGTACAATTGGGATAAAAATAATTTATAATTAAAATAATATAATAAATAATATAAAAATAAATACAATTGCAAAATAATATTTTTTTTAATACAAAAATACGATTTTAGAGAAACATATTGTAAAAAAAATATATAAAATGTATTAAAAAATTGGGAAATTAATAACATACTTTTTTTTAATTTAAAAATTTATATAAGCTCGAATTTATAATTCATAT
>QKQZ01019378.1:0-12924 GCA_003595255.1 Solenopsis fugax
ATTACTTTAATAATGATAAATTTTTTTAATAGGATTATATTTTATCGATATAACATATGTAAGGTTATATTTTACAGTATACGTAAAATCATATTTTTAATAATTTAATCATAAAATGTAAAAATTGTAAAAGAATACATGTCTATATAAAACAATATTTTTTTTATTTCATATAAACTTAAATTATAAATAAAACAAAAAATTTATTTGATAATTTATANAATATTTCTTTTTTATTTCATGTAAACTTAAATTATAAATAAAACAAAAAATTTATTTGATAATTTATACTATAATTGTTTTGTTATTTAGAATGCAATTTTAAAAAATTACGATATTCTAATTTTATATAAATAATGATTTCCAAAATGAACTTTTATTTTAACTTAAGTTAATTTAATATCTTAACATAACTTTAATTGAGTTAATTTTTTATTCATATAACTTTTAACGTAACTAAATTAATTTTATGTATCATCAACTTTAACTTAATTTAGTTAAAAAAATTTATTAACTTACCCAACCCTGACTATATGACGAAAATGCACAGTTTGGTCTTCCATTTTTAACTTGTTATAAATTCTCCAAAATTTAACGCTCAAGTCGCTCAAATTTTTTTTTTAATGAAGCTAGAAATGTTAGCTGTCAAATGACATAGCAATAACAGATGCGAACAGACTCCAGTATTTCCAAATATGATCTAGCGCTATCTATGCGTAAAAATGCGTCATGACTTTTTCGACAACCCAATACTATATAGAAATTCATCATTTTTAATTATCGCAAGTTAAGATAGAAATTTTGTTCTTTACTTTATCAGAAATATGGAAACATTTCAGCGATAAATATATGCGAAAGAATATCGTGATATTTTGTCGTAAGTCCATCGTCCGCTTAAAATATTATCGGTTTTCACTTCGGTCGTGATTCGCTAACGATCCATTATTATTTACGAGAACTGTGACATCGAATTTGCCGCTACAAATGTAATGAATAATTAGCGCGCGATCGTTCCCCAACGAGTAAGTATCTCAAGGGCATTCGATGTATCGCCCGTTTCGGGATGGCGTTTTTCAGTCCATATACGGCGCTAAAGAATTCGTTAATTAATTTACATAGTTCCACAAAGTATGTTCGACTTATCAGGTCAGCCTTAATTGCTTGAAGAAATTTCAGAGATGTAATATAAGTTCTGAAAAGTAAGCTTTTCCATTCTTCAATTGTTTGTTTTCTAATTATTGCATCGAAGAATAAAAATAAGGTACTACAAATAAAACAAAATTTTAGTATTTTTTATGCATAAAATAACCCATTTTTTAAAGATTCTTCCATAAACTTTTCGCAGAAAAGTTTCCTCAGAGATATTTTGACATCATTAAACCAGTAAGCAATAAATTGATTAAAGGGTCATTTCATTCACAGTAAATGCACGGTGCAGCATGCACGTTAATTACAAAAAAGACGCAATTATGAAATAACTAGACTTATTTAATGAGAGAAGCAGGAGAACAGTATGCAAGAACACGGTCGCGGCTTTTGCTCGCTTTTTCTTTGCATTGTGCTTATACAGGGTGCCCCAGATTTGCCTGTTAAGAGCACCCGCTAAGAGCAAACTCCTGAGATCATTTCGAGACGAAAATTCTAATATCAAAATGTCGAGGTTTCAATAATTTTAAAATGAGAAGGGTTTAAAATTGGCAAATCAAACTGTTTTCAAAATATGCACGTTCAAGTATAATATATTAGATCATACAATAAATTATAATATTCCTAAATATGATTCCTATTTTTCATATAGTTTTTTTTTGCATTCACTTTCATGGCATGATGTGGCGTAGCTGAATGCGTAAATTTAAATCTTTCTTATTTAAAAACTATTGTAGCCTCGACATTTTGATGTATTATAATTTTCGTTTTAATATTATCTTAGGAAATTATTTCTGCCATTAACGGGTGTCACGTTAAGTCTGGGACGTCCTGTATATGCGTTACTCTTTCTTTAAATATTCTCCTTTCACAAATACATGTCATAGCCATGTGCGACGCTAATTTATTAAATTTATTATTTCATTCTTTTACATCTTCTGTGGCTTTTTATATTGCCATAAACAAAGTTATCCACGTTAGAATTACAGTGGGAATATTTGCATGTTGCAAATATATCAAATATAATGCACTTTTACTCGGTTGTGTTCTCGGGACGATAAGAAAATTACGTAAACCAAAATCTTGGGAATTTCTCCGTTTAGCCGTTATGTAATGATACTTTGTATAAACAAAGATACACGTACAAGAACAGGTTACAAAAAGTAAAAACATCGCTTTCCTACTTATTTTTTATAATGTAATTTTCTATATAATTTTATAATATAATTTTTTATAATACAACAGATATTTCAATTACACCAATAATTTGACGTCAAACTACATTCATAAAATTAAAGAGAAAATTATGTATTCACGCAAATTTTCCGCGAAAAAATCATACTAATGTAATTTTTATGAGAAGTACAAAAAATAATATAAAGTCTGCTCTCTCTCTCTCTCTTTAATACAAACAAATTAGTAGTGGCGAAGTAAATGCAAATGATAATTGTTCGGTGTGGCAGACATGCATACTCAATTATATTATTACTGTGTGTTGCTGCACTCGTACTCAAATAATGTAAAAAAAAGTAGAATACTACGTACGCTACTTCAAATAACAGGCATGTCGACGTCCATTTCGGCGATTCACAGCCGATTATTTTTTTTATCATATTTATATGACTCGATCAAGTCGAAGAGTTAATAAAATCCGGATTTGTATCCGACAAAGAAATAGCGCCCCGTGACGATCTCATAAAGATCCTTTATCTCCCACATTATGGCTATCATGGGTCACAGGAGACAGAAATCAATCGAGTGGGCCATATTCTATACAAGGATATGTACTGCCATTGTATGTTTCCTCCACATAGTTATCTTTAATTTACATTCGCTCCTAGATTATAATCGAATGAATCGATTCACGCGGTGGCCATAAGGATGACTACGTTTCCCATTTAAATTTATAGCTCAATTGAGTTCGCGCATGAATATAAATTGACACTTCTGTTAATTTTGACATTTACATCGTTATTTCATCACTTAAATTTAATGTTTTTGATTTGCGCGGAAATAATAAGTAGAGTATAATATTTATGTCATATTATTGTAAAAGAAAAAAAAATAAAAAAAAATTAAAATTAATAATAAATAAAAATATAATAACGTATTGTCATTGCTTATGAAGCTCTTTTTTATTATACTTTGAGATCTGTTGCTACATTATCTGTTTTAATGCACGTATTTTTAACAATTTCTTTTTTTTTTTTTAGAAATTGTAGAAATAAATCTTTTTCGAATCTATCACTTATTTTACTTACTCGAGATTTAATTAGAATTTAATTAGAAACTTTTACTTGAAAAATTTATTTCTGGATCGCAAATCCTGCTTATAAAATTGATTTGATATATAGGCTCTCCCTCGAGGGAAATTTTAGACTCAAAACTCTATTATCATAAGCTCGATTTTCCTAAGTAGAAATAAATTTTTAAGAATCTTGGGCTCTGAATATAAGAATCGAAAAAAGACAAATACGAGACTTAAAGAACGGATCTAAGGTAAATAGAAAAAGGATTTCATTCCTACGAATTTGATTCTAGAATTATGGAAATAAATACAGCATGATAAATATATTCATCACGTTCGCTCGCAATGTTATCTCATGCAATTTCCCCAGACTCAAATATCGAGGCGACAAACTTATTCATTATATTTACCTTGTCGCATCCATATTTTCTGATTCCGTCAACGGAATGTCATTCGCATCGCGATGATAAAAACGGCGGTACATCGCGCGGCTGTTGCGCAGGGTTGCAACAGCGGTGCGGCGCGGCGCGGCGGCGTGTTCGTAGAGCCCCAATTTCTTTTTGTGGGACGTTGCGAGGGATGAGTCCGTCATATGCAATACCCCGTCGCGAAGGAATCGACGGCGAAGGACGAGGGATACGTGAGCTTGCAGGGCTTTCTCGATAGGAGACGGAAGGTGAAGGGGTGAGGCGCGGGGCGAGGGGAAAATACGCGCGCACGTACACACTCGGCTTCGCCGCCCTGCCGATCAATAGCTAACAGGTGGCAGCCATTTCCTAGCCAACGTTGGCACTTGGCCTCTCTCTCTCTCTCTCTCTCTCTCTCTGTATCTGTCGTCCTACGTTATCCTTGCGAAAGCACCCACGTTACTATTAATGCCAGTGAACAGACTCGACCGAATACGAAGTAAACAACTAAGAGCGTGAGAACATTGTTATGTCTGCAGATCAGTTGAGAAGAACGTGATGCAGGATTGTGCTTAAAATAAGCATATCTTTTGATAAAAATTATATTGGAGTATCTATGTGCAGAGAATCGAGAATTAAGGATGTATGGGTCCTTATCCCAAACCATTACCAAAAATATAAAATGTTCATAGAATATTCTAGTATTACGTTTGAGTCTGTGTAAAATTTGAACACAATTCACTTGTTGGTTTAAAAGTTATTTAATTTTTTGCTTATTCTTGATTCTTATGTAAAATCGCGTTTTGCAGTACTTATTTCGAAATTTGATGGGGAAGTAGCTTATATAGCACATATCTCCTAGGACGTCCATGGAATGTTCAAAGGACGTCCTTGGGGACATCCTTTGGATGAAGTACGCTATTTGGGTAGCATTATGAATTAAATCAAAATGTTTCATATACACTAATAAAATACTAATAAATATTCTTACAAAAGTTTATTTAGATCCACTGATTCGTTTAAAAATTATTTATTTAAAACTGCAGCAAAATATAGCAATTAATTTTCGCTGCGAAAACCATTATAAATAAATTTTTCATTGTTTCCTTCTTTGCAGCTAGTTTCAGGGCCAAAATTCGAAGGAATTTACAAAATTTTTTGCTATAAATTAGGAAAAAGAAGAATAAATCTAGAGAAGCCTTCAATTTTTAAATTTTAATAACTTTTAACTCGTATTGCATAGCTAAAACATCCTTAAGGAATGAACATTATTACAGGATTTAAAATAACTAAATCTTTCGCGCAATGTTGCTATATACATTATGGAATACCTTCCCTGTCTCTCTTTCAAACTTAATAGCAAAATTACTCGTGACAATGTACGTGGTATGAATGAAATATTATAAAGGATACAGAAAAAGAATTGTTAGATGTGCCATCTCGGATATAAATGTTTGAAAAAATTAAATTAAATGACAATGAATCACGAGTTTCATATAAATTTTTATTAATACTTATATGTATGTATATAGCTACATTTTATCGTTGTTCATCTTTCGTGGTACACTTTTGCGTTTGCGGTCAATAGCTTTATACTTGAATCAAACATCGTACTTCATCGTGTTAACTTTAAGAAAGGAAATATCAAGATTACTTTCGTCAACACACATTCACTTCGCATGCCAAATATACACTAGAACTTAAGAAAATTTGCTTTACGTAATTCAACGATAAACGAAAGTGAAGCAAAGATGTATTTTACGGATATGTTCTTGATATGACGTGCGATCCACACGAATATCTAAATTCAAGGCACTGATAAGAAATAGTTTCCGTCCTGCGTACGCGAAGGTACTAAAGTGTGTGTGTGTGTGTGTGTGTGTGTGTGCGCGCGCGCGCGCTAATTTGAAATTCTCGACTCAATAAAATTGACTTCCAAGACTTGCATCTCGCAGTGCGATTACAATGAACGTGTCCCTCCCTTCAGCTGCTTTTATCCAACTCTGTAAAGTGGGTGTTGTACACGCGCGTCGTCGTTTCTCGCGTTGTTTCTCGCGCGTCACTGGAAATTGCGCTAAATCGCGGAAACCCGGCCCCTTCGGGATCGAGTTTATCTCGGGCTTGATTGCGACGCGGAATGAGCTTTGATTGGGCCGCCGGCAGCAGTCAGTCGGGCAGCTTTTAATCGAGTCGATCGATCACGCGACGCGCACAAAAGCTCTTCCGTTTCCCGTAAAAGACGGGAAGCGAGTCACCTCGGGTAACAGCGAACGAGATTAATAAAGGAGCTAATGAACAATGCTGCGCTGCGTGCCCGGATAAGGAGCGGAGCTTACAAACTCTATCGAGTTTCGGATGCATGCGTCACTTCAACGATCGGTAGATTGACGAAGGAAAATTGAACAAATCTACTTAACAGCGATTTCATTACGGATTATGATACGCTATTAGTTAAGCAGCGAATCGCTGATGAATTAAAAATATTACAAATATTAATGGATTACAATTTACTGTTTTTGAGAGGAATGTATTACCGGATTATATATCGGAGTAAAAGCTTTTTATCGTTTAATATTTTATCATAAAAATTGAATAAAATTTTTCGGACCATATCTTTTGCGTGTTAACGTCGAACGTTTGCGTTTCCGTGAAATGAATTAATTTTCGCAGCTGCAGTTGATATCGAGTCGCCTTTACTTTCAGGAAATAAAGGGACGGCTCAAAGTATCGATACCAATCGATTGAAACGCGAATATTGCGATCCATTTCCGTTGGCTTAATTAGAACGGCCACGAGGCCGCCGGAATAAGTCCGTTCCGCCTGTACATCTATATGTAAACCGGCTGAATTTCCAGGAATATCCAGGGGAATGCATAGGGCCGATTTTATACCGCAAGCTCCGACTCGAATATTGGTGTTCCGGACCGATAATAATTAAGGGCTTGTTGGTGCGATCCGATGGGCGATACCATGAATTAAGCGTTATCGTTCATCACTTCATTCACTTACTGATAATCTCTGTACGTCACGGCTTATTCGTTTTCCAAATTTATATTGCAATTTAATTATAAACCTTATGATGCTCATTTCGTTCAATGAAGCTTATAATTAAATGGTACAAACGTAAAATAAATCTTCCCGTGTCATTTGATATTTAAACAGATAGGGAAGAGTTGCCACTTAAGCTATTTTTTATTATATTTCGCATATGATACCGTTATGGATGCAAATCAAAGTTCGAAATTGTAGTTTGATGTTTCAGTTATCTTATTATATGTTAAATTTTTCAGTAATAACAAATTAATTTGTTATAAGCTTTTCTGTTAACATGTTGCGAAAGGTGTGATTTAGAAAATCGGTTGCCTAAAGTGTACCTGTGGTTTTTTAAATCGTATCGTTTTCGAAAATATCGAATTTATGAATTAAAGTTATTAAAAATATAAAGAACTATTAACTAATATTTATTTTATTAATAATGTTTCGAAAAAACAATCAAATATTCAATAATTAATAAGTAACCATAATAAAAAGATAAGAACACTAAAATAAAACTGGTTTAAATTTATTTTTGTAATTAACAAATTTTTATTCAAAGCAATTATTAGTTTTACTATTATCAATCTTGCATTAATATCATTCTTTACAGTAAAATTTGTAGTGATACGAATTAGGAAACTTGATAAAGTTTTTAAAAATATCGATTTAATTTTTATAATAATTGTAAATATGTATATACAATAAATATAAAATATTCTACAACAAGTCTTCTTTAATGAAAATATAACAATTAAAAATAAAATTGTACAATTAAATTATTATCAGTTATATAAGTTGATGAAAAATTTACATCAGATGTATCTAATTTTCTAAAATGCTGATAGTATGTACAAAACAAAATAAAACTTGTTAAATTTCTATCTATATTATTTATTTCTTATTAGTTTTTTAATAGTAAATAGTATTATTCATTTATCTCAATATTATTTATTCAGCTCTTTAAATAAAAGTTTTATATATTATTGAAAAATACTCAATTTTTTTATATGCTAGGTCATGTGTCCCTTTAATTTTGAGATAAAAAATTTACATTATTATTTTAGCTTCCAAATAAAAGTACGTAACAAGATTTTAATATTTCTAATTAAATCTTAAAATAAAAAAGTCCAAACAATTTATACGAATATGCAAAAGATTTTTAGAAAAGCAAGAAATATAAGTTTAATATGTATATTTTCTACAATTCGCTTTCTATATAAAAGTTTATTTATTCTCTTCGAGGAATGAATGGAAAAGAATGTAATTACTTCCTAAATTCCAAAGTTTCTACCTAAAGATGTCAATAGCTCGATACCTTGAAGAGTTTGAGATAACCCAAAGTAATATTATATGCTTTGTGTATCACGATCACAGTTATTGGCTGGCTTCCAATCGAGGTTGTATTTCGGCAATGTATCGATTCACATCGTCGACTCTCCAAAGTATTTTCTCCGACCGAAGAATATACGGTTCTTATCATTGTTGAAGAACTGGAGGATCATTGTTATGTAAAACAAAATCCTAAATTCTCATTTCCCTTACTCGTGAGATGGAACACTTTGACAAGCGGTGTAGAATACGATTTAAGATGTTTATTTACCAGAGATATAAATTTCTGCATTCGGGTCACGTACAACTACCTAGCTCTTGTTTCTGAAGTTACGATATGTTTATACAAAACCAAGGGAGATGCAGCGATAAACAAGAAAATATATCACAAACTTTGAATAAATCATTGTAACTTTAATGGTGAATAAATCTTTCATTTTTCTTAGCAGCTTTCTTTCCTCTTTAAAGCTAAGTGTTTACATTAGTACGATCTATTTTCGAACAAACTAGTTTATGCAAAAGTGCTTATTTCTCAAAATTTCACGTTATTTACGAAAGACAAATATTTTCGATTGTCTTAGGCCTTAACTATTCTCTCAATGTGTTGTATAGGAAATTTCAATATAGCTATTTAAAGTCATCATTAATAATTATCCGTCCTTAGGCACGACACTTTAATACCTGACAGCTTCATTAGCGAACTCTGTTATGGATGACCCTGTCGTAAAAGTTTAGCATCCTTCTCGTTAACCCTTTAATGGACTATACGCTCGTTGTCTTTACGATCTATTCGACGTTGGCGAACAATAACGAATTGACGTCGTACCGTAGGTATGTCGCGCGTGCTATGCCGTCACAAAATTGGTTTCAATGCGATTTGCTTTCCATATGGCAAATGTAATATTGTTTGACTTCTAAATATTTTAAATCAATTACATAATGAGGCACGATTAAAATCTCATGAAATATTGTCGGAGGATAAATGAATTGCGGATTATAAAATATTGAAAACACATTTGCCCGTTCGAAAAAGAGCTTCGTAAGGACGATATCTCTTTATCTCGTTTTCAATTTATTAGCGAAATCAATAACATTCAACCGCTAGTTAATTTAACCGCTGGTTAATTTGGGCGCGATTTAATTACCAAATCTTAATAAGCGGTTTTTGCCATTAAATCGAAATCGATAATCGATAATCTTATACAGTATAGAAGGACTAATAGTCAAATTAGGCTTCCCAAAATCGATTGAGTTTTGTGGTAATAGTTATTAGAATAATGAATATTAATTTTATCTAAAATCAATTTCTATCATTAATTTTATTGTACTTATTAATTTTGAAGAAAATAATTAAATGTGTAAAAAATTGGCCTTAAAAAATGTTAAGGCTATCGTTTAGAAATCATAACAATTTTGCTATTGATAACATATTTCTCAGCATTAGTTTCTATATTTTATTTAATAGAAATCGATTTTCTTTAATAATAATTCGTTAACCTTCCGCGAATAAGAAAAAAATGGCATGTGGGATATTTCATACTCCATACTACTTATATTATACTTCATAAGTATACTAATTTAGTATGACAGTAATTCTACTGTCATAACGTCGGTTCTTGTCTTTTAAGGTATAAAAATAAAACAAAATAATAAAAAGAGAATAAATTCTTAATCTTTTAAAACAAGAAAACACAAAATAAAAAGGATTTTAAATCTTGCTGGGGTACGTTCCATTTAGATCACCGAAAGTTAAATATATTTGCTCATGCATCGAAAGATTCAATACAAAACATATTTATTTTTGCGAAATCAAAGCCTCATATTGTTATGGATTGAAAGTAAAATTAACAAACTCTTGTTTAGACGCTACTACTGTTATACAGTGTATGTACAATTTTATTTTGCTATTGATTGGTACGATAGGATATTTCGCTGTGCATCCATTTGTTATAGTCGACGTAAACAAAGACTGATGAGTCGCTATCAATCAGTGACATTTGTTTTGTGCATCATGAAGTAAATTCACAACAAATTTGTTCAATTAATTTTATAATTAAAGCACCATGCATTTGTCATGTTAATCAATTAAATTTAATAAAAGATTTTTTGTTTTAACATAATCCAATTAATTGTGCATTAATGAACAATGTAAAAAGAAAGCAAAACGCGACGCTGCTTTCGTGCTTCCCATTCGTGTTCAAAGAAACTTATTATCTCTTTAAATTAATTTCCTTTTTTTTCATGTAGTAATAGTATGTAACTGTGCCTTTACTTGAATATGTAATTTTTACTGGTCGCGAGAGGAAATTTTCGAACTAATCTCCGGAAAAAGGAAAGAAAAAGTAATTCCCGCAAAGTGGTGGCGCATAACGAGATCTCGCGGGAGTGGAAGTCACGTTTTTCTTGGAAAGTCGCTTGGAGAAATTCGCGCCGTTTACAGAACCGCGAAAATTATTCGGCTAAGACTCGGAACCTCGTATTTTTTTGGATTTTCTTGTGAGTAAAGTCTGAAAATCCCTGATGCATTTATATTCGTAATCTCCCGCGGACGCTCCCTCGTTTCGATAACGTTACGCAGCTTCTTACAACAGCGTCATGGAAACGCGCTCTTATTCTATTTAGGAAAAATAAATCAAGAATTACTTACCCGAGTCCAATCATTATTGTACCTCTGTGGCACATCATGGCGGTGGCGTTCGGTGTCGTGGCCGTTTTGTCTGTTGAATAAAAAATGAGGGAACGGAGCGCAAGGTGGAATGACGCGCGTTATTCCCGAGAAAGACGGGCGTGCCCATGAGAAATTGGATTAATTCTGTATACAAGCGAGCAGTGCGCGCTTCACCATTGTCCAACAGTATTTGCAAAGCACAATGCTCTAGCTGATGACATCATCAGAACTCGCGCACTACAAATTAAGGAAGCTATAACTTAAAGTTTTATACGTTAGAATCAAACGGAAGTATTAAATACATCGTAATCAATGTTTGCCATTACATATATAAAATTATTTAGATGATGAAATGACTTCATTTTATCTTGATTTTGATTTTATTATTAGAATGTGTATTATCTCCATCTTTATCTTAGATAATTAGAATGCATATTACATCCATCTTTACCTTAGATAAAGATAAAGATAATATATAATGCAATAATCTAGATAAAAATAAAATAATCTCATTTCTTCATCTAGATAATTAAAAAAAAATTATCTCTTTTTAAAAAGAAGTGTTATCTATTACTAGTACTAGCTGAGCTCCAAGTTATCATTTATCTTAACAGGAGAATGATAATAACAACGTACACAAATCAGAAAATAGTAAAAATTGACCCAAAACTAAGTGGTTCAAAAATTTTTAGAGAAAGAAATGATTTTGTCATAACGTGAGTTGTATGTATTTGTCTCCATATTTTTCAACCTTGATTTTTATTTGTGTGTTGATTTAAACCAAATAAAAAACATTTTCTTGTCAGATTAAATTATTTAAAAAAACTCTCGTTTTTAAGAAATCAAGATTTATAAACACAAATATGAATTTATTGTTTTTATCCTAAATTGTTTTGTTCAACTGCGATATTATTTTTTAAAATTATCTAATTAAAACGATATATAATTTTACCTTTTATTTAAATAAATTTAAAATTAAATCATCTTTAATTTATCCAAGATACGTTTACACATAATTTATCTTAGCTTTATCTAGTTAATTTCAAGTTAACCACTAATCAATTATACATTAAATATTTTCTTTACATTTATTATACCTCACAGACGGAATGGATGCAGCGCTTGATTCATATTACAATTTTCAGATCGATAGATTCGCAATAAATAATGCAAATTTTTTACATAAATTTTTATAGATTAAAATTTTTATAGACTGATGTCTATACGAGAGCATAAAATAACATGCATTAAAATTGAAATATTAATCTGAGAGAGTGATTTTAGTCACATATTGTTTTATATAAAAATTCGAGACTTTAATTTTTACATATCGTTTCACATTACTAATTTAATAATATTTTCTTGCGCCCTATCAAAGACGCTATCGGAGATTAAATCTGCCGCTACGTGAAGGACACTTCGATTCTGCGGGACAACAGCCGGATATCGGCGACATAGTACGCTTGGCAGCTCGTACAGCCAGATCGCCACGTAACAAACGGATGCGCACACACGCGCGACATGCTTACAGGGATGAAATCTGATATGGGATAATAGGTTTGAATCCGCTCCCTCCAACAGACACGCAGAGACGCGCGCACGTACACGCAGATCGATGCGTACGTACGGGGGGAAACGGCACTCGCGAGCTCGCGGAATTATAATATTGGACGTCACTGTGTAATGATGTATTATAAATGCGCATCGAGGCTCGCGACGTATCCCGCGTTCCCTCCTGCACATCAAGGTTTTTTTTTTTTTTTTTGATGTGATCGACAGAAATTTCCGCTCGCGGACGAAAGCGCGTCGCAACTCGAGCGGGGATTAGTTTCGAGATTTTTATCGAGCCCATATCACGATAACGATAGAAGTGGAATATCGGATTAGAATTTCCGTGGGCTGTACAGATGCTGCGACTATTGACATGGTAACGTTACGTTATTGCGCGATGCATGTTATTTCTGCACGTGATACAACAAATTCATTTATTTCGCTTTCAAAACAAAGACCGAGAATTTCAAATATAAATATTAACCCTTAAACACACCGATTTTGTAAAATACGGAAACACATTTGCGGGTCTAAGAGAC
>QKQZ01019397.1:0-14021 GCA_003595255.1 Solenopsis fugax
AATGCAGAAAAATGTTAGCTATAGTAAACGCATAAATCAACCGACTCACTTCTAACAGCACAACATCGTACAAATATCCTAGAATCATCGTTACTTGTCGTTTCTCCTGAAACTATATTCTAGAATTTTCATACGATATTGTGCTGTTAAAAGTCGGTTAATTTGTGTTTGCTATTACTAACACATAATTTTTTCCTTCACATTGTTTTCGTACAAATATTCAAGAATCGTACGATATCATTTCGAATTTTAGAATATTTCAGAATTTACACATATGACAAATACTAAAGATGTAGACTTTCTCAACAATTCTAAGTATTCCAATTCATATAAAAAAAATTCGTAGAAAAATTTTCATAAGGGAAAGCTTACCGAAACGAAAAGATGGCAATTAAGTGGCGGCGGACGGCTGCTCTATTCCGTCAATGCCAAGTGTAACTCGAAGCACTACTGGTTGATCGACCAATAACTTTCAAAAATTTTCCGAGCAAGACATCCAGATACGCAATATTTCGGATGCCGTACTGATCCACTCTGGTCTGTGTTCGAATACGATCTCACACGAGAACGAGCGCCAGCGAGGGCGAGGGCGAGACCAGGCGAGACTCTCCGTTCCCTACTCCTCCTCCTCGACCATTTCTTCAGTCAGAATTGGTCCCGTCCCTCTACCCTCTATCATGTCGCGGGGACGATACGACCCATACCTCAAAGGTTTAATAAAGTAAAATTCTAAAGATATGAAAGTAGAACACAAAAAATGATGACTGCATCAGCAATCCTGCAACAAATTTTGTAACGGACAAACGCGTCCGACCATACACTACACTCTCCGTTCCTCACTTTGGTTTTTTGATTCGACCGTTACAATACAGTATAAAATCGTAGACACAAGACTACAATTCTCGTTAAATCTTGTGTCCACAATGCCAGAAATCGATTCGAGATCACGAATAGAGAGAGAATGAACCAATCGTATTGGTCTCGATCTACAATAGGTGTAGTAAGTCTTATGCCATAAGAAATTAACCAATCATAATCGATTTTTCTTCTGACATTCAATATTAGAATTTTTGTAAATTCGATTACTCTAATAATGTATAACAATTATAATATAAATCGTCAAATAAATTTAATGTTTTATTTATAAATTAAATTTATATGATGTAACAGAAATATTATTGGAATGCGTTTTTTCCTTTTACACAAGTAAATTTTTAACTTAAAAAAAGTAAATAAATTACGGTTTATATGTTTTAAATATAATTAGTTGAAGTTAAAAATTAATTTATTTAAAATTAAATAAGTCAAGTTAGAAGTTATTTAATTATTATTTAATTTTTAATTAAATAATAATTAAATAACTTCTAGCTTGACTTATTTAATTTTAATTACTTTTTATTCGTTATTCAACCGTGATAGTGTTACAGAATGTTTATTCAAATTCTGTAAAAAATAATTCTTTGAGAATTTTCTTCTTTGAAATTTTATTCAAAATTCCAATTAAGATTAGAAAGTTTTTTTAATGTAGCTTTAAAATCAATTAATTTTATTACATCTTTTAATATATGTTAATCGCATACAATTACAAAATAAAGCAACTTAAATTTTAAATTTGAAAAAATACTAAAATACTAAAAAGAAATAATATTTAGAACTTTAATGGCCTATAACGCTCTGTCTGCAATACATGGATCTCACAGTTCATCAAAAGTACAGAATTCGAGAGGAGAGATTAAATTAGATCAATTTAGAATCATGTCTTCTATTGTTACTAATTTTTTTTACAAAAACGAATCACACGAAAATATACATGGATATGTATATCATATTTATTGCTAATAGATTTTATTAAGAAAAAATAATCGAAAAAACAATTTTTTTCGGTTTATTTTGTTCAGAAAAAGATAGAATTTAAATTTAAAAATAAAATTCCAAAAATTTCTTTGAGCACCAATCAAATTCAATGGTTTTCAAGAATAATAAATAAATTCCCTGCAAATTTCAGATTTTCTCAGTTTTTCTGGATAATAAACACTTTATTATTATTTATGATAAAAAAGTTGCACAAAATTCACTGATATTAACAACTCATTCTGATTTTTATTTTAAGATCTTATGATTCTGTGAATTTATAGATAAAAGAATGATTATTATAAATTACAATGCATTGTGAAGGCTAAATAAATAAAATATGCAAATATATACGTAATAGAGTTATATTTGTGTAAAAAATTATAATCCGTTAATAAAATTTTTCTAACATTGTATACATCTTATACATTTGGCATTTGATATCGAGTATACAATTTTATGCTGATCCATTTTTCACATCAAAATATGTAAAAAAAATTTTATTTCTCAACTAAGTAACCAGTTAAAATATAACCGCCGGTATCGCTCGTCAAGATATCGGGATGAGTCCTGTCAGGTAATACTTGATACGAACGCAAAAAATTTGTAAACAGTTTCATATTTATTACATTGCGTTTCTGCTTTAACTCCATGTAGGTTTCTTGCAAGGGCTCCCGATGTGTATGGAAGATGACAAACGGCCGTGAAATTCCTAAGAAAGGCAACAGCGCGTTTGCAATTTGTAAGGGATGCTCTTTCGCCACGATAGTCAAACCGCGAGCTTTCGAATCACTTAATAAATCGAACGCGTGTGTCGTCTCCAGTAGCCATCTTGGTTTCTTCGCAGGTACTGTTTCCCCTTCAGGAAGCTCGTCAGATTCGAGTTTTCGTTTCAAAGTTTTGGTATCTTCCTCGGCGTCACTCGTGAGAAGAGAACCGTTTTCTCTCGTCCCGATTTCCGGCTCCGAAATTTCTATGGCCGTTTCATTATTCTTGGTTCCACCTTCAGATTCGTCCGTTGATTTTTCGCAGGATTGGGCTGTAACTATTTAAAAAGTTAAAGGTTAATTAATAAAGTTAAAAAATAAAATAACTTTTAACTTAACTTAGCTAATTTCAAATGAGTTAATTTCCAATTTTAACTAGTTATTTTTGAAACATGTAAGCCTTAACTTATTAACTTTTTTTTCTAAAGTAAAAATTTATTCATATAAAAGAAAAATACATTCCCGTTTAAAAAATAATAATTTTTTTTAAATTAAGAAAGTGGCTACACCAGTTGAAAACGGATTTTAACGCTCAATAATAATTTCCTAAATGAATTTATATATTTACAAGTTCCCCCAAACAAGCATATTATTTAATAATTTTGATGTTTGTTGGCATCAAAATTATTAAATTATTGATTAGTAATTTTATTGATTAGCATTTAATTTCATATTACATTTTTGGTTCTACTTATCAGCTATGTTTTAAATTCTGGCAAATATGCAGGATACAGTTTGGGGAAACTTGTAAATGTATATACATTTATCTAAAAAATTATTACTGAGCACTAAGATAGCGCTTTTGGTGTAGTCACTGTTTTAATTTAAATTTTTTTATAAACTTTTTGGTCATAATAGATTCTTGTAACATTTATTATTTCGCATAAACCTCATTTACGAATAAAATATTATTCCAGGATCTATATTACAATTATTTATTGTTATCTTTTAGAGTAATGTAATTTAAAAAAAGATACATAATTATAATTTAATATAAATAACGCCTTTCAAATTTTAATTTTTAATTAGAAAATTTTCTGCGTGAATGTGTATGCCATGTTTATTGCTAATTGATTTAAAAAAACAATAATTAAAAAAAAACAATTTTGTTGGAAAAATAAAATAAACAAATATATTTAGAAAGGACTCTCGTATTTAAAACAACAAACATTAACTAATAGGCTACTAAGAGTCAGCGCGGTTATAAGTGCGCAATTAAACTTATTACAGTTTATTTAACACTGTTTATTCATACTAAAGCGATACAACAATTTAACGAATGTTTCGACTCGCTTTGGAGTCCTCTTCAGCGTATCAATATACAAAAAAAAAAATTTTTTAATTTCAAGACGTCATCAGTTCTCGTCGACGGGAAGCAGTCACTGTTTGCCAAATCCATAGTGGCATCTCACCCGTGTCAATGTCGTAGGAAATGACAATTCTCAAATAACCATTAGAACTGATGAAGACTCAAGAAGCCTTGGATAAATTTTTTCCATAGGAAATGAATTTTTTCCTGTCACTTACACACTCAAGTGTTTATCGCTCCGCAACGCGTGCTCACTATCTTAAGTCAGAGTGTGAGCGAGTCGAAACGTTCGTTAAATTGTTGTATCGCTTTAGTATGAATAAACAGTGTTAAATAAACTGTAATAAGTTTAATTGCGCACTTATAACCGCGCTGACTCTTAGTAGCCTATTAGTTAATGTTTGTTGTTAAAAATAAAATATAAATATAAAAGTAAAATTTCCCAAAAATTTTCCTGAATACCAATATAATCCCATGAAAAATCCAAGAACAAAAAATAAATTCCTTGAAAATTCCACGTTTTCCCGATTTTTCGCAATAGTAAATAAACACTCTGTAAATTAATTTTATAAATCATTAACTTTAACTTAATTTAGTTTAAAAAATATTTTAACTTACCCAATCCTGGTTTTTCGATATCCTGTGATTCCTCTACATTATTATCAACAGTCCTTTTAGATGTGGAAATATTGTCTATTATACTCGATTCGCCCTGATAACATAATTTCAAGAAGCTGTAGATATTCACCGCGATGTGTCGGTCTCTTAATTCCTGCGGAAAATTCATGGCGTCAATGAACATGGTTTGGGGTGTATTGCCAGGATGCAGGTTGATCAGGCAGCCACTGGTATTCGTGCCTATTCTATTGAGCATAGCTGCCGCGAGCAGTCCCTGATACCCGCTGCAGTAGAGCAGATGCAGGCCATCGGACTGCACGTCGCTGTAGGACAATATCTGCGCCAGGGCGTCCATTCTTAGTCTGCCGATCTTTTCGGGCTTCCATTTGAAATATATCTCGTGCAGCGACAGTATAGATGTCCTGTGTACCGTCAAGAACTTGAGATACTTGCGCTCTTTCTTCTTAATATATTTCTCTTGTGAGTACTCGGTTTTCGCGGCGAAAGATGTGCTATTCTCGATAAGGCTGCCGATTATCTCCTTGCCAGTCTTACCGGCCTCCTGCAGCTGCAAGATCTCCTCCTTCGATAACCGCTGCGACGTACCGTCGTCCGTAATGGAGCGATTGTCGCAGCCGCTCAATTCGCCCCGCAGATCCTCCCATGACTCCACCTGATCTGTCAGTTTCAAGGTAAAGGTGCCTTTGCTGCCTGACACCGGCATCATTTCGAAGGTGCTCCAGAACGGTTTGCCGATGATCTCGCGCATCTCCACCTTGTGATCTTTTCCTAAGAATAAAACACCGTTCTCGGATACCTTGTATACCTTGCTGAAGCCATGTTTTTTTACTATCACGTGTGTCCCTACAGTGATTATGTCCTCTATGGGCTCGCATGTGTCTCCCTCAATGACACTCATTGTATCTCTAAGTTATTCTACAGGTTCATTCGGTCTTCAATCTCTTACTTGAACTCTTTGCATGTCTGATCTGTAATTTATACATTTTTCTCATATAGAGTGGATTTCACCACCTCCAACCTTTATAGTACAATACGAAAAATGGCACATTATTTGTACAAACATGGATATTTTCACAATGTGTTTACATAAATTTTATTAAAGAATTTCCTGAGAATTCCTGAATTTTCCAATTTTATTCAAAATTCCAAGAGATTAGAGAATTTTTTAATACAGTTTTAAAATTAATTTATTTTATTGTATTTTTTAATGTTCTTTAATCATATAATCACAAAAAGCCACTTAAGTTTTGAATACTAAGTTCAAGAAAGTATTAAAAAGAAATCATATGAATTAAATAACATAGTCCCTAATACATAGATCTAACACATGGTGATTAAACACACATCCATTTAAAATAATATAGTGTTTTCTATTGCTACTAATTTAAAAGAAAAAATCATAAGTTGCATAAGAATGTACATGGATGTGTATACTATATTTAAAATTAATCAATTTTGTATTATCAAAAAAAAATGGTTAAAGAAATCATTTTGTCAAAAAGAGAGATAGAATTTAAAAGTAAAATTCCAAAAATTTTCCTGAATAATCCCAAAAATTAATTCCAAGAAAAATCATGTTTTTCAGAAATAAAAAATACATGTTTAAAGTGGTTTAAAACATCTCTAACAATTCATGAACATATCTTCGAGTTTCTAGAACAAATATATGTACTTCAAGTTAAAAAAATATATAATATAATTTAATTACCTCTGAAATATTGAGAAACTTATGTGGATAGAAATCGGACATGAAATACTTTATATTTTTACTATGAGGGTAAACTTAAAAATCAGTAAATTAAATTTATGAATTGCTAACTAGAACTGATCGTATTATTTTGTCTTCCTCATCCATCTGCAATTACAATTTATGTAAAATATAATACTTTTAACTGATAATAGTACATCTAAAATAATTCAGAATTTAGGTTAGGAACGTTCTTATAAGTTCGGCAGTTTATAAATTTAATCAAAAGAATTAAGTTGATCAAAGATGTTAAAATCCTAGCCTATATTCTTTCCTATTTTTACGGAGAAGCAATACACCACCTTTAATATTTTTTACCTTTCCCTCTTCAACCACATGTGTTCACTATTTTTTTGAGGTTAGGAGCATAGGAAAACGTAAATTGGTCTGTTCTTTTTAACTTCAATTCTCTTTTCAGCTCTTGCACATTTCACCTTTTCTCCGTTTCTCTTTCATTACAAATCCCGTAAAAATATTGAAATTTCAATGAAATTTTGATGACATTTTTTTCAATTTTGTATTCCTTTTGGAACATTTTACTCAGTGATTTCATCAAAATTTTGATAAAATTTTATGAAAAAATCAGTTTAAACTTACAATAAACTTTTACAATATATAAATAATAGATTATTGAAATTTAAATGAAAAAATTACTCATTAATACAGGTATAAACGATTTTTCACTGTATAAATTCCACCAAAATTTATTATTTGAATGTTGTTATTACAGAATATATCTGTCTTTTTTTCATGTTGCAATAAAAATTCGTTGCAATTTTAATGAAGTTTCTTTTTTTATTATAAATAATATTAATAATTTTTTTTACGTTTTCATTGAATTCTCATCATTAAAATATTTGTTTTTAAACGAAATAAATAATCTTTTCAGCGAAATATAATTAAAATTTCATCGTTTATTGAATTTTCATCAAATTTAATGAAATAAAAATTTCATCACTTTATTAAAATTTTTTACCAAGCAAAAAAAGAGAAAAGATGACTTGTGCAAGAAGTTCCGCTGAAAAGAACAGACCTGTTGAAAAGATTAATAGTAGGCAAATCGACCAATCACAGCCAAGAATTTTAGAATGGTAGTCATTTTTTTGGCTGTGATTGGCCGAACACACGTTACTGTCCCTTTTAGCTGAACTTCCTGCACGTTTCATCTTTTCTCTCGTTTTCTTTGACATGAAAAAAAAAGAAGAAAGATAAACCGTGCAGAAAGTTCAGCTAAAAGGAATAGGCACCTGCTGTTAATTTTAGGTTAGTCGTACACATAATTGTGTTTGAGCTGCAATCTTCCGAAAAATTACGTGTTATTCGTACAAGCATATATTCCAATTGTAATCTTATGTTTTTGCGTAAAGTGATATGCAAGATACAACGATTCGGATGCAATTTGAATTATATTGTTGCTTACGTTGATGTGCAAATTGTACTTTGAATAATATATAATTTTGCTCCGTTGTCATACACTTAATGTAAGTATAATAGTCTATAACGTTTTAAGATTGAATTTTTATAAGAATTCACGATAAAATATTCCTATTATTTAATTGATATGAAATCTAAAACATTAATATTAACATACACAAATACGAAATGTTTTTAAATTATTATGAAAATAATAAATACTCGTGAAATGAAAAATCATTTAAATGAATCAATGTAAAACACTTTCTTGGTGAAAATTTTTCTCATAATTTTTATACAAATTGGAAACATTTTTTAAAAATATTCGAAAATATTCAGAAAATCTACATCGTCTCTTAGAATTTTTCATACATGTAAATTCTGAAATATTTTGAGATTTCTAGCCAGGATTGTTTTCAATATTTTAAATGCATGTTCTTAATATATTTTTTATAAAATAAGTATAAAAAATTATCTTGACAAATACATAATGTTTCTCTAAAAATTTTATGAGCTTTAAAATATTAACCTAATTATGTAACAAATTTATTTTTTTTAAATATTAATTTTTAAAATATCTAAAGATATCTACTTTATAAATATGTTAAGGTATTTAAAGATTACAATTAAATTTTAAATATAAAAGAACCATTTAAGATTAATAGTAGTCTGCAAGTAAAAGCCCAAGGATAGAGGCATATTTGGTCACTGAAAAATTTATTTTGATTCTAATCTAGATCCTTTTTGTCCATCTAAATTTTTTCAAGGCATTTAAGACTAATCTACAATGTATTCTTTACTTTCTGCTTTTTTTCTTTTTGCTTGTTGCCTTTTTGTCTCTTCATACAATGTTTTATTGTAATTAAAATAAAAGTTGGTGAACTCTGAAAGAGACAAGAAACATGATTGTCGATAAAATAGTGTACAAAGAGGCAAAAAGGTAATAGGCAGAAACAAAAAACAACGAATAGTATATTGTAGATTAGCTTTTATAGGCTTTCAAAAACGTTTGAAAAAATTCAGGGTTACTTTTCAACATCTATCACATCACCAAATAGTTTTTTAACTTAAATGCTGAAATCTTTATTTAATATAAATTGAAATTTGTTAAAAATTGAGAGTTGAATTTCGCTTGTTCCAAAAAAAATTGAAAACGGATTGGTTAACAAAATCTCAGAGTTTTTCTTTAATAATGTGTCTTGTGTTTTGCAGAGAACAAAAATGAATCACCACAATGAGTTCCAAGCCATTGTACTTGCTGGAGGGAAGGGCTCCCGCATGATGGAGCTCACGGCGGGCAAGCCCAAGTGCCTGCTGCCGATCGCGAACGTTCCCATGATTTGGTACCCCTTACAGATCCTCGAGCGTTCGGCTTTCAAGGAGGCGATTGTCGTGATCGCCGAGGCGACGAAGTCCGATGTGTCAGCGTCTTTGGACAAGCTGGGTCTGAAGATCAAAATAGAATTCGTAGGAATCCCAGGGAACGAGGATCTTGGCACAGCTGATTCCATCCGACTTATTCACGAGAAAATATATACGGATATTCTAGTGATATCTTGTGACCTGATCGCAAATGTGGATCTGTCAGAAGTCCTGAATCTATACAGAAAACACAGCGCGAGTGTAATCGCCTTGATGCTGCCTGCGCCGAAGGTACCGAGCGATTTCGTAACACCGGGTCCGAAAAAAAAGCAGAAACCGGAAACGGATTTGATCGGCATTGACAATAATACAGGCCGATTGGTCTTCTTGGCTTCCTCGTCTGATTTCGAAGAAACACTCAACGTCTCGCAGAGGCTTCTCAGGAAGCATGCCAGCTTTACCATTCACTCTAAACTGATGGACGCGCATTTGTATATTATTAACAAATGGGTGATAGACTTTTTGGTATTTAACAAGTGAGTAAAATTTTACTGAGATAAAATGATTTTTTGAATGATAGGACATAGTGGGGAAAAATAATATTTTTTTAAAACTAAATTTAGTTACGTTAAAAGTTGCAGAAACAAAAAATTAACTCTATTAAAAGTTGCATTAAGATTAACTTAAAAATAAATTTTGAAAAGCATTATTTATATTAAATTAGAATATTATAATTTTGTTGAATTTATTACTCTAAATAACAAAATTACAAAATGAATCATAAATAAATTTTATATTTTATTTGTAAATTAAGTTTACATGAAACAACAAAGAAGTATTGTTTATAAGGAAATATATATTTTCTCTTACAATTGTTTAAATAAATAAATTTTTAATTTAGAAAAAAATTAATAAGCTTTTATTTTAGAAATAACTAGTTGAAGTTAACAATTTTAACTCATTTAAAATTAACTAAATTGAGTTAAAAGTTTTTAACTTTTTAACTTTATTATTTAATTTATAATTTTTTAACTAATTACTACCCAATCCTGCGTTTTGAAGAGACTGAATGTACTTTGATTGAATATAATCAAACGTAAAAATATTTTTCAGAACTTTCACGACGCTGAAAGGTGAACTTCTACCATACATAGTTGGCAAACAATTGTCCAGACCTAAACAGTCCATAGATGACAAGACTTCTATGATACAAATGGATTTAAAGGAAGACATCTTCCATTTTGCGAAAGAGAGCTTATTAGATGGGCTAATAAGAAAGATGTCAGCCTTCAATGATCATAACACCGATCTCGAAGATGCATATAACGGGGACATAATACGATGTTATGCTCATGTATCGAATGAAAAGTTTGGTCTTCGAGCGAACACCGTGCAAATGTATCATCTCGCAAATGCTAAGGTTGCGTAGCATTATCTATTTTACAATTCTTATAACACAGAAATAATATACAGGATGTTCAGCCACAGATGGGAGAAAATTCAAAAAGTGGCGATAAATTAAGATGATAAAACAAAAATCAAGAATTACAAAATTGCGATTACAGCTTTGTTTTTTTTTAGTTATAAATGATTAAATATTTATGTAGAAGATGTTTAAAGTACGTGAATATTTAGACATTATAATTAAAAAATATCTACTGAATATTACGAAATATCTACTGAAATTTTGTTATTCTTGATTTTCTAATTCTGATTATTTAAATATTTAAAATTAAAAATAAAGCCTTAATCGCAATTTTGTTATTTTTTATTTTTATTATTTGTTTTATCATCTTGGAGTCACTCCTTAAATTTTCTTCCACTGAATACCCTGTATATTATATTTTACGTTTTAATATTATAATTGATCAATTTCAATTATTATAAATTAAGAAATATTTTGTATAGATAACAGAATGGTGGGATAATGATAAAAATATTAGTCAATTGCCGTCAAGTATTTCGAGTACGGCGACTGTGCGCAGTACGCAAATGCAAGAATGTCGCATAGGCGATAACTCATTAATCGAGGAAAAAACATCATTGAAACATAATCATATCGGGCCTAACAGCACCGTGGCACCGAAAACAAGAATATCTCAGAGTGTGATAATGGGAAACGTAACTATTAAGCAAAGGTAAGTTTGAAATATTATTGAGTAAAAATACACTGCAGGCCAAAAGTTTGAAAACATCGATAAAAACATAATAAAAATTATTAATGGTCGAAGTCTTTAAAAAATTTTTTTTTAATTTATGCAAATCAATCTTACAACATTATAATAAACATTTTTTCTGTTTTCTCATTTTTTCCTAATTCTTTAATTTAAGTTTTAAAAACACATATTATACAAAAATCTGTTTTTTTCACACAGAAAATTCAATATTATTACAAAAAATTATTGTATTTTTTTTTCAAAAAGCATTTTAAAACTTAGGAAGCCTATTCCAAAATACTTTTATATTAAATTTTGTCCGATTATGTTTCATCAAGGTACAGTGCTTCTAAATAAAACATAGATATTAGAAAAAAATCAATTTTTTACTTTATATAATTTAGAACACGAAATGTAAAGATAAAATTAAAACAGATTTAAAGCTTTATCTTTGCTTTTTAAAATGCGTATTTGAAAACTTTTCAACGATTTTTTTTCACCAAAATATTTTCGTGAGATGCGAGAAAATCACAATCTTATAATTCTAATGAGAAAATAATGTTTAATTATACTGTAATTATATTATAATTAAATGTGTTTATCCGAATTTTTAGTTTCTAGTATATATTAATCATCAAATACGTTTGTATAATTGGCAGCATTAATTTAATTTTTTAATTAAATTTTTTATTAATTTAATTTTTAATTCCATTTTTTTTATAGATGCGTTATCCACAACTGCATATTGTGCAACGGCTGCATCATCGAGGAAGGCACCGAATTAAAGGATTGCTTAGTTGGAGCACAACACGTTGTGAAATCTAATAGCCGACATTCTTGCGAAGTGCTCACTGATACGGATATAGTTATAGAAATTTAACTCTACTCATTTTATAAAATTTTTGTAAATATAATTATATTTGTTAAAAAATGTTTAATAGAAAGATGAGAAAGCCTATTTTTTGTAATTGCTCATTCAGATTGCAAGGAAGTATGTATCTAAATTTCAAAGTAATATTATTGATAACATTATTAAATAATTTAGGTTAGTGTCTTTTTGCAAGTTACGTCTTTTCTATTTAATTCTATTAAGAATGTTATAATTTAGTTATAATTAAATTTGTTTATATATGTATAATATTTTTAATATTATAATATAATATTAAGAGTGTCATTTAATTTTTATAAAGAGATATTTTAATCTTATTAATTGTTCTCAATAATTAGTTTACTAAATTCATTTAATTTTATCGATTTTACTTGAAATAAATTTACCGCTCAAATAAGAATTCCGCGATTAGTTTCAATCGTCATTTGCAGAGGTCGTTTGAAAACTTGTTTCGTTATTCGTATTGGCTGGTTTTTCTTCTCGGTTCTCGATTGAACGAAGGAACGTCCGGATTGGTTCGGATTCCGAACGGGACATATCTGTCGTCTCTTTCCCGTTGCTTTTTCATCTAAGATGGTGAGCGTGGATTTCTGTTATTTAAATCGATTTATTTTATAGCGATCTTAATGCTCGGTCAATTTATTCGTGTGAAAAAAATGTCCTGAATATCTGTAGAATCGATGTAATTAAATAGTATTGGTCGAGGAAAAATGTTCTGCACGAAACAGATATGGAACCGGTGTATAGGTTACAACAATGTTTACGTGCTAACACGTTGAAATTGCTCATTCCCCCAAATATATTTATTTTTGCTTATTTCTCCGTAAAGATAATAATATAAAACAATCTTTTATGTCATTCTCCAGCCGGTTTTTTTTTCAGTTTGTAATATGGAGTCAGACATTACAGCTTACTGATTTTTCTTGATTCACAGACGAAAGGTACATCGAGCTTCGGTAAGCGGCGTAATAAGACGCATACGTTGTGCAGGAGATGCGGACGTAGTTCTTACCACATCCAGAAGTCGAAGTGTGCGCAGTGCGGCTACCCGGCTAAGAAAATGCGTTCATGTGAGTTGTCACTATACAACGTGATGATTTTGTGTAGAAGATCATCCGTTGTGTTTGTTCAAACATCGAATATTCAATGTTAGTCTAAAGATATTAATTAGATTTATATTTTGATGATTTCACAGATAACTGGTCGGTCAAGGCGAAGAGGAGGAAGACCACGGGTACTGGCCGTATGCGTCATCTCAAGATTGTGCGCCGCAAATTCAAGTAAGCTACCATAGCTGTTAGAAATGTAAAAATTAATGGAATGTTAAAACAATTGGCCTGTAGATTTTTTGACAACTAAAGAGTTTCCTACAAGAACAAAATAAATCAAACAAAAAAATTATATACAAATTAACAATTTTACCTAGACCATGTTTTGTATATAATACAATTAAATATGAAATAGGCTTATTTATGATTATAGCAGAATCTTGGTGCTGAAATAATATTCCTTATGATTTTACATACAATTTCTGATTCTTTCAAACTGTGTGCTGTTACTTTCAAATACAGCTTTTAGATTGTAGCAGAAAAACGTTAATTTTTCAGGAACTAAAGACTTCTCATCTTTAAACTGTTTATTGTGTAAATATAATTTTTCTCTGGATAATAGGTATAAGAACAAGGATTTAGACTTTGATTAATATTTTGAAGATTCATAGAAAAAAAAAACTAGGCTTGTTTAATTTTTTGCAAAAATTTTATATTTACATATTAATATTTTATATTTATCTTATAATATTAATGTTAGTAAAAGTAAAGAAGGAAATATTGTTTAAGATAAGTTTTTTCATTCTTTATTTTCATAATTTTACAAATTGCTTTTATAA